>WIUT01006161.1:0-13766 GCA_010645135.1 Tetragonula clypearis
ACTTTTCAAAAACAAAATCAAAGAAGTTTATTCTTTCTTTCTCGATTTTTTACACTTATTTGAACGTTCGAGTTCTTGCTCTGAGGATACTATTAATTACTCTTTTCCGTCACGTCTAGAATTCAACTACTTAGCCAAGAATTAATAAATTTTCAAAGACAAGGCCTCAAGTCGATAAAGTTCATTCTTCCTTCCTCGACTCGTCTTTTCTCGTCGTAGAATCAGCCTCGTGGCCCCGATTTCGGGATACGCTCTGTAATATAAATTCACTCACTCGTTTCATTACGTCGACGATATCGTAATAGCCATTGTGATACACGGTGAGAAGCTGATCGATCCGATAGGAGCGGTTCTGCGGCGGGAACTCGGAGTCGTAGAGATCGCCCAGCTGCGAGATCATGCTGAGGACCTCGTCGACGGGTAAATCGGTGATGTTCGCCGCGAATCTGAATGTTAATTAAATTGAAAATACCTTTTGAAAAAACGCGTCGTCCCGCTGACAGAGTGAAAGCAGCTCCGCAGGGGAGAAGTTCGTGCGAAACTTCGTGCGAAAATGCTCGCCAACGTACGAACGGGTGGCAATTTTTGAAATTGATCGGGCAAATTTTCCTGAACATGGGGGGGGGGAAGGGGAGGAATTGGTGCGTGCTCGAGGAAAAACGAGCAAACGGGACGGGACATGATAAAATATATTTCGCTGGATGCGTTGGCGGCGATCGATGTTCGCCGGAAACGTTTCGGTCGAAAATTAAATTAAAAATTCTATCCTATGAAAATTAACGACAGTGCACGAGCGTACAAGCGGCCAAAGTATATCCATGGAAATGAGTCGCAAATTTTTAGCCAGATGAAATTACACGGTTAAGAGTTAAATATTTATCGTCGTTGTTATAAATCGCGATTAAGTGAAACGACGCGATATTGGGATATTAATAGATAATGTCCCTCTCCCATGGCGAAAGAGAGGTCCGACGCTATATACGCTGCATATTAATGGGAATTCTTTTCCTTTTTCTTCTTTTCTCTTTTTTTTTCTCTTTTTTTTTTTTTTTTTTTTTCTTTTGCGAGGCAGACTTAAAGTAACTCTCGCTAACTGAATATTAATGGCTAGTTTTTGCAAATTCAGGGCTAATTAGGGACGCGTTTTTGCGTTTCCCCTTTTAATGAACGCTTCTTTTCATCGACGCGAGGAGGAACTTTTCTAAATAGACCGGCGAGGCATTATCGCGATAATTCGGTATAACGTTGCGAGGAACATCGAGGAACCCGCATGGAAATTCCATTGCAGATTCCCTCGAGAGAGGAAAAGGGAAGAAAATTGACAGTTGTATTCAAGGAAGGATAAATCATACCATGTCGCTGCAATTATAAAAATTACCAGTATCGAGTATATAGATCGATTCGACAAAGCGACGAATGAAAGAGTTCTAAGTTCTTGCTCGAAAAGTTGTTATTTATGGATTTCATCAATCGTTCGAATTTCCATGTAAAACCGCGAGCAAAAAAAGAAATATCGATACGGGTTAATGTACCGTCTGAAATGACAAATACGCGGCACAGCTTTTTCTCTGTCAGCGTTGCAGGTTACGCTTAAACAAGTGCTTGACAAATATTTACTCCCGATATTTTATGACAAATAATAAATATACAGAGTCACACGTGTGTCGTAAAACTGCATGCAGTAAAAATTAGACAGCTTTACCATACTCTCTACGAAAATATTTATATATATATATATGTGTGTGTGTGTGTGTGTGTGTCGCAGGTCGACACAGCAGGTCATTTTCTGTAAAAAAGTATTAATCTACGTATATCGAAAGGCTATTAGTTTTGGAGATACTTTGACTTTAATTTTATAAAATCTATCATATGAAAGACGAGAAAGGACAAGAGCAGTATCCTTGCATTCATATTGTTCTTGTCTTTTGTACATAGGTTTTATAAAAAATATCTTACAAACTAATGGATTTTCAGACGTAGGTGGATTAATACTTAAAAAGTTACATGGTTATATTTGAAAAAATAGTAATGACCCACACGCGTTTATCTAGAGACGAACTAACAAGGAAATATACCTGTGTGAATCACCGATTTTGATGAAATTTGACATAAATGTAGTTTGATCAAAATCGTCGATGTTGGAGGAGTGAATACTACCCTCAAAGTTGAGGATGCTGAACATATTTTCAAATATCTCCTATTATATTTTCAAGTATATCCTAAGATACCGTTTTTGTGTAAATTGATGAAATTAGTGAAATTAGTTTTTAACGACGAATTTAATGGTGTATACTATTTTGCAAATGTTTTGCTTTCGTTCAAGCAATATTTTTCATAAGTTTTTTTTTCAAGTAAATCTTAATAAATTTTCTCAAACGTTTGCAAACTATATATTCTACACTACAAATTTTCTGGAACATTTGCAAAGCTATATATTCAAACACAAATTACGAAATAAAATGGAACCTCGATTTTTGCATTATGAGAAAATTTATTATTTCGTAAGTGTACCAAGTTATTTGCCCTCTCAAAACAGAAAAAAAAATCCACTTGAGACATTCTTCAAATTACTAGAATAGTTACAGAGACATTAAAATGAAACATCCTGTGTACACGTTCCTCAGATCCATAATTTAATCGTTGTCGAGCGATACTTCACGGCTGGCAGGGATTTTTCTTCGTCTCTGCCGAACAGAGTTGCAAAATCCGAAATTCGAAGCCTGATGTTTTGGCTGTTACACGTTCTCGAACATTTGGCGACCGTGTTTTCTCATAATGCCGACGATGAAATGTCCCCCTCCCGGTGAATTTGAATGAACGAACACGCGCTGGCTCCGCCAAACGAAATAGAATTTTCAGGGAAACTCATTTACGAACGGAGGGCAATTCTAAACGCGAAACCGCAACTTCGACCGCAATCGAAATTATTCGTACAACGAGACTCGTTTCCTACTAGATTGCCCAATGAATCTAACCATGCCCTAGGCTGGATTATACTCCTCCACTCTGTGCTTCGCCTCCCGTTTATTTGACGTTCAAACACAGCTGCTCACATTTCGTTTGCCAGTTCCGTCGCCGATCGAAGACTTATCCGGTTGATGCTGCAGATCGCCACACCTGGAAAACACCATTCGACTTTCGTCAAACACAACTCGTGGAAGAATAGGTTATTTCTTTGTTGGAGAACGCGCCAACGTCAAAATTTCGGCTCGAGAACGTCCGTGGAAAATTGACGAAAATAACGGAGAACTGCTTCGCGATCAACCGAGTCAACTCTTTCCAAAAATCGAGTGTAGATGTAATTAAGCAAGATCAAAGGCAAACAAAAATTTCCACGGTAGCTGAACGTAGAAGCATGATACTCAATGATACAATATTGAATTGAAAATAGGATAGGCAATTTCTTTGTTGGAGAACGCGGCAACGTCAAAATTTCGGCTCGAGAACGTCCGTGGAAAATTGACGAAAATAACGGAGAACTGCTTCGCGATCAACCGAGTCAACTCTTCCCAAAAATCGAATGTAGATGTAATTAAGCAAGGATCAAAAGCAAACAAAAATTTCCACAATAGCGTATGAAAAAATTTCCACGAACGTAGAAGTATGATACTCAATGATACAATATTGAATTGAAAGTAAGATAGGCAATTTGTTTGTTGGAGAACGCGGCAACGTCAAAATTTCGGCTCGAGAACGTCCGGGGGAAACTGACGAAAATGACGGGAAACTGGTTGCTTCGCGATCAACCGAGTAACTCTCCCTAAATATCGAGTGTAGATTATAGAATGTGATTAACACATCTTATGCGGGTGGAGTTTGGACTGTGCAAACACTGAGAGCGGGCATATCCGCGCAGAAAAAAATAGCAAGAAATTGAATAAAAATTGCATATACCTTCATAAACTCCTACTTTTTTGAAAGAAATATTTGCACTAAAACTAGATAAACCAGTGCTTTCAGAAACGTAATCACAGTCTCCCGCGCTCAACAATAAGACTGTGATTCCCTTTACCCGCAAACAATGTGTTAAGCAATGATCAAAGGCAAACAAAAATAATCCACGATAGCTGAACGTAGAAGTACGATAACTCAATGATACAACGTGAATTGAAAACAAGATATTTTTGACTTAGTGAATCGAGGTTGCGAATAATTTTAATTATAAACACCGGTTTCCAGCTATCGAGTTACTTGTTACTTGTCGTGCGTATTTTTTCGCAAATTACAGCATGCGGCTAAACAGACGGGAGGAGAGTTTCATTTACCTGGGAAACGTAATTCGTGCGTGGGAAAGTATTCCGTTTCTACGCTAGTGAACAACGGTTTCTCCATAAATTCCAGGTACGTGCAATAGATGGAATAAACCATGGCGGACACCGTGACCGTGTACACCAGGAACCACAGTACTCTGAAAAAACAGCAACGGGCTGTTGAAAAAAAATTTTCGTCCCACTGAACCCCGTAAATTTCAGTCAATGAGATTTCTTTCCTCCGTTGTTGCAAATTCTACATATTTACACCATGGTATATATATATATATATATAAATCTCGATCGAACGTTCCGCAGATTGTTTCAGAAAATGATTTCTTCCTCGGCGCATTCGAGAAAGAAATCGAAAATTTCGATCGAGAGTGGAAGAGTTAGATAACTCTTACAATATAAACTGCTCGTTATCTATTACGAACAGTTACATCGTACAAACGTAATTAATAATAACAGTAAAATTCACGTAGATAAGCGATATTTCCATCATTGTTTATTAACACGTTCCGTGCCGAGCCGATTTTACCTTCCCGTTAATTTCGCTTCTGAAGCAGTATGTCTTACAATTCCTATAACAGTGCGAAAACTGTAATTATCAAGAAAAATGTCTAGAGAACGAAGCAGTAAATTTAATTTCAAGGTATTGTTTTAACAAACGTGTTTTTCAACGATGCCAAAGTTAATTTTAAAATAGAAGATTTTGTTCCAGATATTTTCAATGTTGCTGCCCATGTACTAAATAATAGTAAATAATATTAAATAACGATAATTCGTTATATAAATTATACGATACTATTCTCAGAATCCTTATTATAATTATGATACTAATAAGTAATATTTACTTCAACGTCACTCTGATAACAAATTTTATTTAAAGCTTCTTCTTGTCGAATTGAATCGATCTTAACAGACAATCGGAAAAAGTCGATAACGTAAAACGTGGTGTACGTTTATACATGATTACCAAAAATTCTTCGCCTTACAATAAAAATTCCAATGGTTTGAACGCATATATGCTCCAAGTGGCACGATACGCGTTGATACTCGAGTAACAGATCATTAGATCTCGATTAGATAACGATTGGAATTTAGATCAACCAATGAGGCAACATTCTGAAACAACAGTTCAAGACAAATCAACAACGATTCAACACGATGTCGAGAGTTTCGATCCTTTATTTCTTGCAACAACCTTCTCGAAACAGCGTGTAAAAGCATCGACAAGTGCTTTCTTCTTTCGGAAGACTCGTCGCGTCTAAATTACCTGTCGAACCACGTGGCTTCCGGGTCCACGAAATACCTGAATCCGGCGAGTTTCGTGTACCTGCAGTACAGCTTGCAGTATTTTCTCAACGTACGCGTGAAACGAGATGTAGACGAAATCGCACGCGTCTCAGGCAATTGCCAAGCTCGCGGGACACTTCTAATATCACTCCCGTTTATCCTCCTCGATTTATCCTCCTGCCAGACTCTCATCTCGCTCTCCTCCTCTTTTCGCTCGATTAATCGCGAAAGAAACCAAACAAAAAAAAAAAGAAAAAAGTAAAAAGAGAGAAAATATATCACCGTTCACCGCGAGCGACGTTCCGCTGGTCGCGTTTTCAACGCTCGCGAATAAACGGAATAATTCGATAACGCGCGTTTGACGAGAATCGCGAGTATCCCGTTAAAAACAACGGCGGCTAATCGAGAAAACGAGAGAGTTTACAACGGCCTCAGTCGGCAGGGAAATTTGCCTTTCGAAATTCTCAGGTTACGCGGGTTAAATTGCGCGCTCAGCTGTCCAGCTTTCGACTGCTCGGCCTCGCGGACACGGTTTACACTCGGCCTTGTGACACGGTTTATACTCGCGCCGTTCTTTTCCACTGTTTTTTTTTTTTTTTTTTTTTGTCACGCGTGTCTCGTTCTTGCCTATCTCTGACATCGTTTCACGGTGATCGCCTGTTACACGCACGTCCGCGATGGAACGCTCCTCGCTCGTGAAATTCGTTGCGAACATGTTTGCGTCGTTGAAATTTTCCCGGGAAATTCTCAGAGGCAAGCACGCGCAGAAAACGTGATGAAAACGAAACACGTGTCGCGTTATCGTCGAAACAAACAAAAAAACGGGCTCATTGCAGAAATAGGGAAATAAGGACACGCGAGAAACGCTCATCGTTTGAATTTTTATCGACAGAGGAAATATCTATAGAATCATCTCGTGCGTCACTGCGTGTCGTTTCGACGTCGCTTCGTTCATTTATTTACCCGTTTTTAAATATTTCATTTCGCGATTCGACGTTCGATTAAAGAGAATAACGTCACGAAATGACTGATCGATGAGCGACAGTCGAACAAAAAATGAAAGAAGGGAAGAAAATGGAAGTTTCGTCCGAGTTCCACCTCCTCGGGGCGTGTCGCGAGTCGCTGATTCCGGAAACGTCTCTTCTATTAACGTCCTCGACTTCCACCGCGAGAAAGTTTGCAGCTGGCTAGCAAAATCGTGGAGACAGATTTTCGTGGTATCGGATCGACGTTGTCAAATGATCCGTGACCGGAAGGAAGCTGCGCCAGTCGTCATCAATTCACCGACCGTGACAATCGAATCCGCGACGCGGCCACAATTAAACAGAACTCGAAGGATGATTGATCGATTGACTCTCGTTCCCGAACGACGAGATATTATTATCAGACTTCCGGTTGAAATTAAAAATCCAAGAACGAACTGCTAAGACGAGTAACCTAACGATACGAGACTGTTGGTAAAATCGTCGATAGAATCGCCGATAATTTTCGAAATCGTCCCCCCCCCCCCCCCCGGAAACGGAAACGAAGTGTCCGCAGTGTCGCGATTGCGAATTGAATATTAATGGACACTATGGATTTCGATCGAACAGGGGCCGAGTTAAATATTAATGAGGCCTTTTCGCAGCGGGGAATTAATGGCAACGTTCGCGCGATGCTCGAGCGAATCGCGCGTATGGATTTCCAAATATTCGGCTTCAAAGAATCGGCCGCGAATTTCGATCTCGGAACGTGAATTTTATCCCCGTGGTCGGGAATGAATGTCGTAAAACGACTTTTTATATATCTTTCTATAGATATTAGCAAAGAGAAACTATAGCTATTAATAGAGAATTAATGAATCGTAAGTGCTGCTTACAAATATTTTATACGTATTTTTATAAACATTATTTTTGTATTTTTATATTATTATATATTGTGTTATATATATTTTTCATTACGTTACACATTAATATATATTTTATATATTATCTTTATATTATTTTTTATTTTATACACGTATTTTTCATACATACATTTTTATACTTTCATAGACATTAATCAAGAAAACGCGGTTGGAGGGATTCTGAAAACCATTCAAGTTGCTCTGGGAAGAGCGCAGAATGCAGCATGTTTGTATCGAGGATCTCGCATCAACCACAAGACGTATCGTTGCCGCGCGTAACGTTCCATTATATCACAAAACGCGATGCGTCGTTGCGCGAACCACGCATTTTCACGAACATCAGGAACATTCTTTTCGCGCCCGTCTAGCTTCCCTGTGATTTGCAGTCGGCTTGATTTGCGATCTCTCCCAAATGCAACCAACGTCCTCACCTTCTCGTATTAATTTCTGTGTCATCCGCCAAGATCATATTTCTCCGGGTGGAAGGATCATTGTTGATCTCGTTGCTGCGACCATTCGCACTGAATCGCTTTCGAGGACGTTGAATTTTATCTCGAGTAAAGAGAATTTGGAGATTTTCTCTCTCGTGGCGTTCAATTTAGCCGATGAGACGATCGATTATTTATCTCAGACGATTAATCACCGTTTGAATAATTCAAACACGAGTCACTCGATCGAGAAATTTTGAGGTGCGAACGCAACGTCAAGGGTACAGCTCGGTACATTCGATAGTATCCGCACGATACGATATGGATTTCAATTATCTCAAGTTGGTCGATCCGATCCTCGACGGGACTCGCGGCTCGAGATATTTTATTAATGCTCCGGAGCCGCAGGGCTCAGCCTGGGATTTGCGTGTAACCGAATGCATGCGAAACTTCGGTATCCGCGGATGCCGCCGCGCCGATCCGTTTCGTTGCTCGCGAGAGAACAAGTTTCGCACCGTTTGTTTTCTATGATCCTGCGTCGATTGGAACTTACGATCTTACGAGCGCTTGATCGTATCGAGAACTTCGGCGAGCGTTCGGCAACTTTTTAAACCTCGCCTGCTCAAAGTTGCAGACAAACTGAAGAAACGTGAATAAACAAACGTCCGTCTAAACACGAAATTTCAATGAAGCAGAGAGATGCATTATATACACCTCGTGTGAGACCATCTTTGCGATTTCCACGCCGATTTTAGTTTTGCCATGACGTCTTCACGATGGAGAATATATACAGAAAACTGGATCACACGGTTCGACATTCGTTGTCAGTTCGTTTATCGATAGATGTTGTCTGACGTCTGACCAATGACAGGGCTATACCACTGTGTCACCAGTTATTTTATTTTTCACCTTCTATGTTTCAATTTTAGACAACGTTTTTGTAACGTGTGACGTTGCGTGATATACTCGGTCTTGGTGTCTGGCTACTGACAGGGCTGTATCACTGTCTCATCCATAACTTTCTTCATTCGTTTTCTATTCTTTTTTTTTAATTTTAATTTACACGTTAGATTTAGAGATGTTCTGTCCTCGTACACATATTTTACACTCTGTAGAATATATTGCGTTTGGTTTTTACATTCCGTAGAATGTAATATTTTCATTCATCTGTTGTGTCTGATCTGCAACGAAGATTATTCCTATATTACTTGTCATCTTTAAACAATGCTCCTTATTGCGTTTCAGTCTGAAAATTATTCTGTGAATAGAAATCCTGGCGTGGCTCCCCATACCGAGCTGCGACAATGTTCCGTATCATTTGTTTTTGCATTTAGCTCATAAAGACGCGTATTAACATCGAATTCCACGGGGATATTCAATTACGTGCGACGTCGTTGATCGCATGAACGGCACACACTTAAGTGTATTTCCGCGAATTAATCTCGAGCATAATCCAACGTTCACCAACATACCGCGGACAATCCAATTTAAATAGCTCGGGGGATCAGGCGTCGCGCTGTAAATTGCATACAACACGCCGGAATGGAAATTACGTTGACGAGATTTCCCGTTTACCGGAAGGACGACGCCCCCCTTTTACATACACGGGCAGGAGGGGGGAGGGGGAGGGGGGGAGTGATTTTCAGACGAATCGCCGGTGAAACTAGCGAGCCGTTATTTCCATGTAACGAAACATCAAGGGATGAGGCAAGGAGCGGCTTGTCTTCGCCTCGTCTCGTTAAGATCGTTTTAAATTTAGATAGACAGACGTGAGGGAATCTCAACCTTCAAAGACACTCGCTCGCTGCCTGAAGGGGAAAAACCACCTTTGGATCTTTTTTTCCTTTTTCCTTTTCCTCGTAGGGGGGAAACCTGATAGAATCAAACAAGGGGCGTTTTCTCGCGCGTGAACGTCGTGAACGATGTGAAAATTTCACAGAGGAATTTTCTTCTGTTCTTTTATCTCTTTCTCTCTCTCCCTGGTTTATTTGCCGTTAAATTCTCACGAAATTTGGGAAAACGATTTCGACTCGGCGAATCTCGCGACGAGTCGCGGAATTAAACGAAACGTGGCTCGTGGCCCCGGGTTAAAAAGTTAATCGCGCCGCGTTTCGCACTCGCGGCGAAATCCCCGCTTGAACATGGAATTTTATAAATACGATGATTGGCGACACGTGCAACAGGAATTAGCGAAACAGAAGGGGCCAGCGATACGAATATTTCGCACGTGTCGACCGATGCAACGCGACGCGCGAAGTCGCAGCCACGCGAGTATGTGAATATACTCCGATGAAATAGCAGATTCGGATCGAACGTTCGCTCGATGTGACTGATTAAAGATTAAACTCGAGCCGGCCCGTGGCTTCCACGCGACACGCGTTGCTACGTCGCGCGACTGCATCGACCCCCCCCCTGGTTAATTGTTTAACGAGCGTGAAGATGAAGCGTAACTCCATTGAGCGTGTTCGTCGTTAGAAAAGGCAGCCCGGTAGAGATGGGATTTCGTATCGAAATTCAATCTTCACCGTGTCGCCCAACCACGCGTCTATGAAACACATACATCGGTCTCGCGACAATTATTTTAAACAGCACGCCGCAATCGATTCCGCCGCCCCGAGACCGTCGTTATCAGCGTACATTACGAATCGCGGCATTAATCAACCCGTACAAATAGTTTTGTCACCGCTATTAATTTATAATGCCCCGGTAATATCCCCCTATAAATTCACACCGGGGCTTTCGCGCATGCTGCTCGCGTACACTCTATGGATTATACGCGAAACCGATTCTCGGGGCAACCGATATCGTCGATCGAGGGTGCCCTCGTTTGCGAAATTAATCGAACGAATTGAAATGAATTCGAAACGTCTCATCTTCGGGAGATCAGGGAGACTGGAAGTCGTGTGAAATTCGGAACAATTATTTATACTCGAGGTTACAGTCGAGATTCGCGTGTACGTATCACTTGGAAAAAGACGATCGTTCTCACATCGGCGAGACGGTATGATTCTTCTATGGTCGAATTGAAATTCAGGGACGCACGTTCCCTGGGCAGTAAGGTGCGCCGTGAAACAAACGAACGAGAGAGGAAGAAATGTAAAAAGCGAAGAATCCCATTTCACACCGTTAGCACTGCGAGAGCACAAAGGATTAAGTGGAGAGTTAATTACGGCGAAATGCATGGCGAAATTTCTCCTCGAAGGAGAAGACCTGTATGTATATCGCGTGGACAACGAGGCGGGACGCGGATAAAGGAAGAGGAAATAAGAGGAACGGGAGGGTGTGTGGGGGAGGGGCGAGGAGAGTGTTTCCATGCGCGGAAGAAAAGGGTGGAAAGGGGAGTTGGCCCTTTTGTCTCGTCCTTAATTGCATGCGCCAGTCGCGTTACACGTTCCTGCGTCTTATCTCAACCTTTTGACCATCCGCATTCCCCGACTATTGCCCTTTGTCCCGCGTGCCCTCGCGCTTAAAGAATCGTCTCGCTCTAAGGCCGTCAATTCGTCCGTGATACGTCATCAAGCAATTTCCTCGCCTCGAAGTAAAAAGCCGTCGGTTTTAATCTCAGTTTCTCCGTGGCGCGAACCGTCTTTCTTATTCGCTCGAACGACTCCGAACTTTCGAAAATGTTAATTCATTCCCATTTCGTTTGAAAACAAACGATTTATTTCAATCTGTTTGGAAATTCGATTTGTCCAGATAGTTTTAGAAATTGCAGAAATTGGAGAAGCAAGTTTCGTAAAATGTTAAAATTTGGCTCATTCCTTTCGTTTGGAAATATTCGACTTATTTCAATTCGATTTGTCCAGATAGTTTTAGGAATTGTAGAAATTGGAGAAGCAAGTTTCGTAAAATGTTAAAATTTGGCTCGTTCCTTTCGTTTGGAAATATTCGATTTATTTTAATCTGTTTAGAAATTTTAGAAATTAGAGAAGCAAATTTCGTAAAATGTTAAAATTTGGCTCATTCCTTTCGTTTGGAAATATTCGACTTATTTCAATTCGATTTGTCCAGATAGTTTTAGGAATTGTAGAAATTGGAGAAGCAAGTTTCGTAAAATGTTAAAATTTGGCTCGTTCCTTTCGTTTGGAAATATTCGATTTATTTTAATCTGTTTAGAAATTTTAGAAATTAGAGAAGCAAATTTCGTAAAATGTTAAAATTTGGCTCATTCCTTTCGTTTGGAAATATTCGATTTATTTCAATTCGATTTGTCCAGATAGTTTTAGAAATTGTAGAAATTGGAGAAGCAAGTTTCGTAAAATGTTAAAATTTGGCTCATTCCTTTCGTTTGGAAATATTTGATTCATTTTAATCTGTTTAGAAATTTTAGAAATTAGAGAAGCAAGTTTCGTAAAATGTTTGGAAATATTCGATTTATTTCAATTCGATTTGTCCAGATAGTTTTAGAAGTTGTAGAAATTGGAGAAGCAAGTTTCGTAAAATGTTAAAATTTGGCTCGTTCCTTTCGTTTGGAAATAATCGATTTATTTCAATCTGTTTAGAAACTCAATTTGTCCAGATAGTTTTAAAAATGTTAGAAATTAGTGAGGCAAGTTTCTCAAAAATGTCGAAATTCAATTTATTCTAATTTATTTAGAAATTCGTAACTCTAAATGACTTTGGGAATTTTAGAAAAATTGGGAAAATAAATCTCTCGTAATGTTGGAATTAAAATGCAAAAGTAAGCTATTATCATTTTTTTTTTTTTTTGAAAGAACAGAATTTAAACGTTTTTTATTACTGCATGTTAGCTCTTTACTAGAAAAACAGATTTCTTAAAATATTGAAATTACAATCATTGCCATTGCACGAATTAAAGATGTCAATTCTAATAAATCCAAAAAGATTCGTAATTTATTCTCGCCAAACTTACGCACTTACGATCTCCTCGGAAAATCTCATTCTGCATACACGTGAAAACTGTCTCTCTCTTTCTCTGCCGCCGGTAATAAAATCGTCGGATTCAAACGATCCAAGCGATCGGAAATGTCGAAGCGTGATATAATCATATGTGACAGTTGGATAATCCCCGAGCTTTCACGCCCGCTATTTTCTCCGGATGGAGGCGAATCGACGAAGGGATGAAAATTAAGAGAAGAGCCGTTGCTTTTTTACACACGTGAACGTAACCGAATCGCGGCCGGCTGTTAGGAAGATAGGAAGATAGGAAGAAAGGTTTTTGGGGCTTTGTCAAGCGCAAATTGAAGCGGGCACTCGCGTCCTGCCTTTTCCATCAAAACCTGTCGTTTTGCAGTCAGGTAAGGCATCCGAGATTGCTCCTTTTCATCTCGCTTATTATATAAAGGTCGCTTCGATAGCATAGCGGTTCGCCGCGACTCATGCTTGAGGAAAAGGATCTGGACGAAGATAACAAGCCGATGGTGAGACTTGGGATTTTTCTCAAAAATAATCGTACTTTTATTTTTCTTCGATGCATTCTCGTCGCAATACGTAAGATTCATATTTTCATTAAACATTAATTGGCAATTGGTTGAAGGATATTAGCATCTTATTTCATCATAAAATATTTCTTTTTCTTTTTGTTTTCTTGACGGATTCTACGTTTCATTCTCGCGATATTAAATTTTCGTAGTTGCAAGAATACCACCAATATCTTTTGCCCGCCACTGTACTCTAGGTTCATTAGCGGCTCGTGACGTGTAGCAGGACGATAGATCGCTGTTGAAACAAGCGGCTGAGAAAACAGGCTGGCTGAGAACAAGGACATTGGATAAAATGGATAGATACGCGATCGTGATTCGTAGAAGTGTCGCTGGCGATTTATCTACGATGCGATCCTTCTAATCATTTCACCAATCGGAATATATATATATATATATTTTTTTTTCAAATTGCACGCGTCCGATTGGTGAAATGATTAGGAGGATCGCATATATATATATA
>WIUT01006162.1:0-13762 GCA_010645135.1 Tetragonula clypearis
TGTACCAATCTTAATTTCAATGATATATTTAATGTACTAATATTGATTTTAATAACATCCAATTAAACAAATACTTCTACTTCGATCCAATATAAATTTTAACATACTTCGAATTTCACAATTTTAATGTACTTTGGAGAAACATTAAAGTGCCTTTATTTCATTGGCTTTCAACTTCATAATTCTAATGTACCAATCTTAATTTCAATGATATATTTAATGTACTAATATTGATTTTAATAACATCCAATTAAACAAATACTTCCACTTCGATCCAATATAAATTTTAACATACTTCGAATTTCACAATTTTAATGTACTTTTGAGAAACATTAAAGTGCCTTTATTTCATTGGCTTTCAACTTCATAATTCTAATGTACCAAACTTAATTTCAATGATATATTTAATGTACTAATATTGATTTTAACAACATCCAATTAAACAAATACTTCCACTTCGATCCAATATAAATTTTAACATATTTCGAATTTCACAATTTCAATGTGCTAAATATTACTTTTGTTGCATTATTCGTTCATTATATTGTTCATCGATGGAGAATGAGATACTGAATTAGCAAGTTTATTACTATAGAAGTATCAAGATGCTTTTATTTCAGATTGACTGACGTATCAAGATATAATACCATATTCATCGACGTGATTTTACAGACTGGAGGACGACAGTGAATTTATTAGACAAGTTTATTATTAAAGAAATTCCGAGGTATCATTATTGGTTTTCAATATTGCAATTTTAATATGCCTTTAATAAGATAATAATTCCGTGTGTGCGTCCATCGACGTAGATTTGCAAACTGGAGAATGACACTGAATTCTCGAATTCTATTATCATTATAGGAGCATGAAGATGTCGTTATTGGTTTCCAATATTGCAATTTTAATGTAATAAAATAATAAATACTATGTCCACATCGATGTAGGTTTACAAATTAGCGAATGAAACACTGAAATTCTCTCGAGTCTATTATCATTATAGAAGTATGAAGAGATGCGCTTATTGCTTCTCAATAATTTATAATTTATAATTCTAATGCTACTACCGATATTAAAGATACCAGAAATTTTTCAGTCGATTTATAATCGGATTACCAAATTAATCCAAATAGTAGCGATGTTTGTTGTATTAAATTATTAAAATTTCTCGTGAAACAGAGAATAATAATAATCAGATTCGATTAAATTAAACATTCCGGAACTAAGTACGTAAATTTGAAAAAGTTGGACACACACACACACACACACACACAAAATCGGAAAATAAATTCTGCCGACTACTCACAAACAACCCGTTTAATTTGTTTCTTCGCGTTATTAATACCTTACTTCATGAATATCCAATCATTCCATGAAACATTCATTCATTTTAATTGAAATAGAACTTCAATTTTACTCACATTAAATTCCCCCCCGAAAGGAATCTCCGTAGTATTACAAATTATCACGCGTTATTTATGTAATACATGGAAAACAATTTCTCGCTATTAACTGCAAGTTATCGCACACTCGTGAATTCCATTGGAAATGAAATATTTCCATTGGAAAGAAAATTAGATTAAGATAAAATCAGAACTTACGAGAAATGAAATGCCAACCTCCCGGGGCATATGAAGAGTGAAAAATAAAGTTTTTCTTTCGATCCATCGAACGAGCACGGAATAATTTGCAATTATTACGTTTCGTCTGGGGGTGTTTATTAAATCGGAGGGCGTGGCCTCGTCGAGGCGAATATTCGAACGACTATTTTCCGAGATTTCCACGTTTTCCACGACGATCTGCCCGTGAATAGGCCGTAATCTCGTTTTCTTTAGTGCAGAGGACGCGTACAAACGATGTACTAATGCTTTTAGGTTGATAAAACGCAGATAAAACGTTCCACACGGTGGGGCTGTTTTCCTCAGTTTCAAGCCTTAGAAAGCTGATGACGAGCCACGAATCCGCAGGGGTCGCAACCCCTCGCCTGAAAATGATACGAGAACTCGATTCGATCGTGCTTTCCAAAGATTACAACGTCGTACAACACATGCTCGCGAATTTTACTTCATTCTTTTTTCGACAAGTCTTGTTCAAGCTGTATTCTATTCTACCATTATTTACGTATCTATGAAGTTCATATTTTATTTCTTTATATATATATATATATATATCGAGGCTCGTGAAAAATTGTCAGAGAAAACGTGCTAACACGTTCGGGATGGAACGCGTATTTTTTACATTAATAAAAATCAAGTGCATTTATCAGACTCGATGAAGTGTCCAAAAAAATGCCCAACGCCGGCTGAACAAATATCGCAAGCGTCGGTCCCCCGGGGACCGACGCAGGCCAAACGATTACCGGAGTGTCAGTCCGCAGGGACCGACACCGTATCTCTGACGTATTAAACGTTCACGAGATACATACATCGAATAAAATGATCGTCTCTCTCTCTCTCTCTCTCTTGGTTATCGATCGGCCGGTGTGCACGTGTGCGCGCGATGCGATAATTGTCACTCGTTGCAGGAGAAGATTTTGCCTAGCCGCAGTGCAGTAAATTGTCTCGACCTCTCGTCGACTCGGAACGGTGATTGCAATACCGAACGTGTCGCGGAAATAAGTGAAATAGATTGGCGCGTAGCCAGTGGTTCTCGACGCCTCGAGTCGCGATCTCGAGAGATCGTGATTCGAATGACAAAAAAAAAAAAAAAAAAAAAAAAGAAAAAAACAGAATAACGCCATGTCATTTTTTCCTATTTTTTCTTTTTTTTTTTCAAAACGATTGTTCCTATTCTCTGTTCACTTTGATGGTCACGCGTTATTTTCTTTCGTCATTTCTGTCGTTGTCCTTCAGTCGCGCACGCGCTCGTGTGAATTTAGGTTTTCACGAAGTGAACAGAATCGATGCGGAGTTTATCGCAATATTATATTATCATGCCGATACGTTTCTTTATGTTACATGGAAAAATTTTTGCAAATGTATTGAAACGTTCGCCTATTATCTTTGAGTATTTATACATAAGTAATTATATTTTAATTATATATGTAATTAATTCTTCGTTCTTTTAGATACAATTTCTTCATTTAGTGCGAGTGTTGTTTAATGTTTATAAAAAAAAATTCGTAATTATCAAAGTCCTTGGCCAAGAGATGTACCAATAATTTATAAATCAATGACTAAGTTAATATATTTGGTACTTTATTTAAATTAAAGAGGAGGTCGTTGCTCGTTTATAATAATCTCTATCCCGTTGAGAGAGAGATTAAATATTTATCGTCCTTTGACAACAAAAAATCCTGACACAAAAAATATATTTGATAATGAATTTTCTAATCTTCATTCCAATTCCATTTTCAGTAAAAATCACCGCGAAACGTCCAAAAATTGATCTCAAGCAAACAACTGTTTGTCGTACAAAAATCCTCAAAAATCCTCTCTAAATTTCCTCTCGCATTTCCCAATTCAATTTTCTTTCTCGCTTTTCCTCCTAAACAAATGCTGATCTACACAGAGAGACCCAAAGATGCCGAAGGTCAACTTCACTTCACTATATCAATCGGGTAACTTCGCAGTGTTGTTTGTAGAGAACGGGGTAGAAAAAACTGTGAAGAAACGCGATGGAAAAATTGTGACAGAAGGAAACAGGAAAAATTGTAAGAAATTACGATGGAAAAATCGTGGGAAAACGCGACGGACAGATTGTGAGAAAAGTAGACAGGAAAATTGTGAGAAAAGGAAACAGGAAAAATTTTAAGAAACCACGATGGTAGAATCGTGGAAAAACGCGACGAAAAAATTATGAAAAAAATTATGAAAATTGTGAGAAGAAATGACGGAAAAATTATGAGAAAATGTGACGGAAAAATTGTGAGAAAAGGAGACAGGAAAATTGTGAGAAAACGCGACGGAAAGATTACGAGAAAAGGAGACAGGAAAATTGTGAGAAAAAACGACGGAAAAATTATGAGAAAATGCAACGGAAAAATTGTGAGAAAACCCGATGGAAAAATTGTGTGAAAAGGTGATAGGAAAATTGTGAGAAAAGGAGACAGGAAAATTGTGAAAAAAGAAAACAGGAAAAAATGGTAAGAAAATATAATGGAGAAATTGCGAGGGAACAACACGACGGAAAAATTGTGAGAAAAGGAGACAGGAAAAATTGTATAAAACCACGATGGAAAAGTTGTGGGAAAACGCGACGGAAAAATTACGAGAAAAGGAGACAGGAAAATTGTGAGAAAACACGACGGAAAAATTGTGAGAAAAGGAGACAGGAAAAATTGTATAAAACCACGATGGAAAAGTTGTGGGAAAACGCGACGGAAAATTGTGAGAAAAAAGGTGACAGGAAAATTGTGAAAAGAGGAAACAGGAAAAATCGTGAGGAAACGTGACGGAAAAATCGTGGGATAAACGCGAACGGGGAAAATTGCGAGGGAACGCGACGGAAAAATAGCAGAGGGATGTGGAAGGCGAAGAGCGGACGTAGTTTGCCGCGCGGCGACGAACGTGTGTGCTCAGCATCTCTCTATTGATCCAAATAATACAGACACAAAGGTACGCGGCGGCTGTTCGTCAACGATTTTAACGAGCGGTGTGTGTCGACGGCAACTTCTCGTTCCGTCGAAATAAATTGCCCCCGGACAGCGACGCGCTGTCTCATGCCCTCTTCTGGATCATCTCTATGACCGATATTTCAATGGCTCGCTTCAACAGGATTTCAGTTTCGCTTTGTGTTTGCCCTTCCGCGGCTAAATGTCCCGCTAAATCTCACCCGATAAAATACCGATGAATTTTTCTTTTTTCTTTTTAATTGTCCGCACACGTTTCTGTTACAACGTTTGCAAAAAAAAAAAAAAAAAAACTTGAAAAATGAAACAGAAAGAATGCTTAAGAATGATTCTATGAAGCTCCGAATTTTTAAAAGTCGAAAGTTGTACTTTTTTTTTTTTTTGTCTAGTATCTCTATATTAATTCAGATCATTGTTCGTTATTTCTTATTTTCTAAATTTTCGTCGTGTCTCAGCACATTTTCATTCTTTTTTTAAAATTCTGTCTTCAAATTAATTTCCCTACTAAGTTACTGTAACTTAACTAATCCAAAGGAAAAAGGAAACGACGACGGAATTTTGTTTTCGCAACACGTCTGCTTGCAAGAGAATTGCCAATTGTCGTTATACAGTTACAATTGAAGAAAACTTCTGATTCCCGCTCATTTTTCTCAGATTAATTTCTACAATTAATTTTCCAATAAATCATCAATTTAAAAATCCCCCCCCACCCCCAAAAGTGGCGACAGAATCGTTGACAGTCTGTTCGTAAAAGCACTTCCAATTAGAAAAAGTTTCTGGTTCACATTTTGAAAATTAATACTTCCACAGTTATTCGTTCTCAGAAACTTTGTTCTTGAAATATATGTTTGTTCGTAAAAGCTTCTCTCCGCTAAAATTCCTCAGGTTAAGCAAGCTCTCTCTCTCTCTTTCTCCCTCTTTAAGAATTAATTTCCAATGAAAATTAATTTTAATTAATTTTGCCCGACAAGTAGTACCGAGCAAATAGATTTCCCCAAAAAAGGCGACAAACTGACAGTTTCTTGCCAGTTGTTCTCTGCTTTTACAAAAGCATCGCCTCGTCGTTGTACCAATTGAAGGGGTACCTGCGTTGTTCGTCCCTTCCTCTCGTTTTTATTCAAAGAAGACATATATATATATATTCGGATCTCTGTGCGTTTCCTTCGATCGTGGCGATTTTACCAGCAGCGTTAAAACGTACGCGTTCAGGTCGCTGAAGGTCTAAAAGATTAAAGGTTCGTGAATATTGGAGATGATTGAAGCGCGTGCCACGTGTCTGACCTTACGAGGCCTGATTCTACTTATCCTCAAGAAGCACGTTTTTCCCCGTTTAACGAAACGACGACGGACGCTGCTTCCTGAATGAATCTCTGTTCCACGCTTTCCTCTCACCGTCCTCTCTAATTAATAATGGCCAATCACTGCCAATAATAATGTCAAATGCAACGAGCTAATCGTCGATGATTAATAATCGTATCCGCGTTTCATCGAATCGATGCGCCAGAGTGCTCGATAGCTCGACATTCACGTGTCGATGTTCTCGATTTTCTTCGACGATAATTCTGGCGCGGTATCTAGCAAATTTATATAATTTACACAACGTTGTTATAACTAGATTCTACGAAACTATACCACGAGTATGATCGAAGGTAATGGAATTTACGAAGAAAACTTCCTTTCCCCTCTTTTTGTCTATTATTTTGTTACACACTCTAAGTGGATCATCGCGATCATCCCCTTAAATTTCCCACAGAAGCGTGAACAATCCGTGATCTAGTTGCAATATTAGAATATTAGTTGCAACAGACGATAACCGCTTTCCGAAGATTTGATTTCGTTTCTTTCACGAAACGTTCATCGAAAACAAGATCGCTAATTCACCGAACAAAATGCAACGCGCAAGAAAGAATAAGAGCTTGTCGAACGGAAAATGAAAACATTTGAAAAAAAAGGAAGAAAAAGAAACAATGGACAACTATAGCGATAGTTTCGCTAACAATCGAAACAGTCGACACGATTTCGAAAAACGAGACGCTTTTCCAAATTATTGTCAACTTCGAGGCCTTGTGTGCTATCCCTTCACAATTCGCGCATGTGTGTGTGTGTGTGTGTGTGTGTGTTACACTATGAGGAGGTGCGTACGTAACGAAATTGCATAATCGTGCTTCCTCAATGACGGGAACACCGTGTGACGATCAACGAGAGATAATAACGTCGTCGCGGAGAATTGTCGCGTCTCGTTCGAGCCACGTGCAAGCGGAATTACGAACAGCAGCAGCAGCAGCAGAGACGAGACTTCAACGCAGATTCGCATTTTTATCTAGTCGTTGAACGTGTCACCTCGGACCTGCTGACGCTTCGACTCAACCCCCAACACAACAAATAAATCACTATTATAAAGTTTACATTAACTACTAGAACAACTTAGAAATTAAATGAAAACGATCAATTTACAATCTTTGTTGGAAATTTCATAGAAAACTGTAAAATATTTTTGTATTGTATTTTTAGAGATTTAAATGATTCTTGCTAAAAAATATATATATATAAATAAATGCCTGTGTAATTCACTGTGTTATGAAGTTTACATTAGCTACTAGAACTATTTAGAAATTAAATCAAAATGACCAATTTACAATCTCTGTTGGAAATTTTATAAAATATTTTTATATTTTTAGAGATTTATAGAAAAATATAAAATATTTATATTATATTAGAGATTTAAATGATTCTTCCTGAAAAAAAATATATAAATAAATGCCTGTGTAATTCACTGTATTATGAAGTTTACATTAGCTACTAGAACTATTTAGAAATTAAATGAAAACGATCAATTTACAATCTCTGTTGGAAATTTTATAGAAAACTGTAAAATATTTTTGTATTGTATTTTTAGAGATTTAAATGATTCTTGCTAAAAAATATATATATATATAAATAAATGCCTGTGTAATTCACTGTGTTATGAAGTTTACATTAACTACTAGAACTATTTAGAAATTAAATGAAAATGATCAATTTACAATCTTTGTTGGAAATTTCATAGAAAACTGTAAAATATTTTTGTATTGTATTTTTAGAGATTTAAATGATTCTTGCTAAAAAATATATATATATAAATAAATGCCTGTGTAATTCACTGTGTTATGAAGTTTACATTAACTACTAGAACTATTTAGAAATTAAATGAAAATGACCAATTTGCAATCTCTGTTGGAAATTTTATAAAATATTTTACAAAATATTTTTATATTTTTAGAGATTTATAGAAAAATATACAATATTTATATTATATTAGAGATTTAAATGATTCTTCCTAAAAAATTTATATACAAATAAATGCCTGTGTAATTCACTGTATTATAAAGTTTACATCAGCTACTAGAACTATCTAGAAATTAAATCAAAATGACCAATTTACAATCTCTGTTGGAAATTTTGTGGATGCGAAATACCTCTAAATAGTATTTTCACAAATTGAAATTATTCACCCAAATAAATGAATAACTGTTTGTGTAGTTGTAAAGTCAGCTTCAGTCGAGGGAAATTACCCGAATTACCCGAAACCAGAGGAAATAACAATAACACTTGACTTGGTGACTAATAGTTAACAGAGCTGGATGTAACAAGAGCAAAAGCGATCCCACTTCCGGTGTCCCCGGAACAGCGCAGAAATCGAAGCTTTCATATCGAGAATTAAAAATGATCCGCGAATATCCTAATCGATAGTATACAAAAACGATCGGATTAGGAGTGAATTAAAAAAACAAAATGAAGTCTAAAGAATGAATCGACTTTATGCAAATTCCTGACGGTTGGCAAACGCATGCACTTTCCGGTTTGGAGCGTGTATACACAGAACGAGAGAGGTTCACGCTCTAGGCAACCGGAAGTGGTTGGCCCGGCAGGAAAACGTCGCGATAGCAGACACGATGAATCGACTCGTAATGTTTCGATGGATGACAATCGAAATTTTGCGAGCTTCTCTGTTTGGAGCAATTTAGTCGACGAAGTAATAATCGAAAAAAGTATTATTATTAATATCACTTGCTTGTTATATATAAAGTATTATTATTATTATGAGGTATAAACTGTGGTAATGAAATTTAACTGTATGTTTTTATGTACGCAATATAATTTATATATGTATATGATATATATATATATATATATAAAATCTGTAATATGATGTATTGTATGTATGTATAAAATTAATTATTATTAAATATCACTTGCTTGTTATATATAAAGTATTATTATTATTATGAGGTATAAACTGTGGTAATGAAATTTAACTGTATGTTTTTATGTACGTAATATAATTTATATATGTATATGATATATATATATATATAAAATCTGTAATATATAATATGATGTATTATATGTATGTATAGAATTAATTATTATTAATATCACTTGCTTGTTATATATAAAGTATTATTATTATTATGAGGTATAAACTGTGGTAATGAAATTTAACTGTGTGCTGTTATGTAAATAATCTAATTTATATATGTACGTGATATATATATATATAATCTATAATATATAATACGATGTATTGTATGTATGTATATAATGATTATTATGAAGTTGTATCTCACTTTTCACGCGGTTGGAAAAACAGTAACGAGTGTCTAACAACGACGAATTTATTATAACATTAAGTTGACATTGAAGTAACTGAAACAGACGATAATTTCCAAACTGTTTCAACTTTATTTCCGACTTTAGTCCCGGAGAAGTATGGAATTTTAAAAATTCCATTTTAAATATTCCATATCCAAGTTAGATATTTTCTTCTTTTTTTCCCTTTGAAGTTCCAAGGAGATGATGTTAACAAGGAAAAGTAAAAAGTTGACACGAAAGATATATACCGTACGGATCGATGGATCTCGAACAGAATCTATTCTCGACAAGTTCTCGCTGAATTTTATTTCTACGACACCTGGATTTTTATAACTGTGCGGAACTATTTTTAGACGATGGAATTATTGATCCGGGTAATAAATAGCAGCGCGAAAATGGCGATGTGTATAACCGGTGGATATAAATTTAACACGTGTCGAGATTTCACTCCGATTCCGAGGTGTTAATTTGGGAAAATACATTTATATATTTTTCAATACATTTTTCTTCTCGCGCAGTTTCACGGTGCGTTAAATTGTCTTTTCTGGACGAACGTTGCATTTGCAAATAACAGCAACCTCGTTAATCTGTACTAAATGCGTTCGGATAGATAATCACCTGGGAGCTGTGCAGCTCCACTGTTCGCTCTCAGTCTATATATTCCGACTCTAATGACCACGATATAATAGACCTCTGCACGGACAAAATCCGACACACCATCGTACGGGAAGTATTTTTCCCGACCGCGTGAAATTTTCTTCAACGAGTCTTCCCGAGTTACTTGAAAACTGGAAAACATCGGCCGGATTTAGATTGAAATATTTCTGGTTGCAGAGAAAAAGAACCACTGATGTGCTCTTGTTTTTTGTGCATTTTTTTTTTTTTTTTTTTTTTTTTTTTTTGGAAGAATTTGGATTAATATGGTAGATAAATTCATCGTTGTTACGTTAGAATTTTTATATATTTGTATAGAGACTTTCAACGATTAGAGAAATATTCGCTCGAGGAACAAATTATAAGAATTTCAACGAGTTGATTCGTCGCGTTCTTCTAATTATTGGCTGTCGACGTGTAAATTGCAACAATTTAGAATATTATCAATAACGCGAAATCGGTGAATTAATAATGATATAAAAATTAATTCGTCATTATTTGGATGAGATCGTACACGTCCGAAAATAACAAATTGACATGAAATTTCGAAACGTGAAAACGAAATTCATAAACGATGCACACGGTTTGCCTCGCTCGAGAGACAAACTAACTTCAAGAGCTTCAGTTTCAACATCATTGCAGTTCGACTCAAATCATCAAAATAATCCAGAATAATTAAGTAGATTTCAACGAATCGATCCGCCAGAGAACTTTCTCCAACCTCTTAACCTCTTATTCTTGGGAAAATTTCAAAAACTCGTTCCTCTCGCAAGTTCATTCCAAAAAAAAAGAAAAAAAAAAAAATTCGCCCGTGAGAATCGAAATTTCCATTTCTGGTTCTTCCTTGAAAGCCTCGCGTAAGAAAGTTTCTCAAACCAACACACGGCACCTCTCCCACTTGAGTAAAGTAAATCCTCCGAAAAGTGTCGCTAATTCACCTAATTCAACCATCCATTCGTTCGCTCTTTCGTTTTCACAACCTTCCTCGACAAATCGCCATCCTGGAGACCTAATTCACTCTTCCAAGAGTAATTTCTCAGCGCGTTGAACACGCGTGACGGATCGACCCGTCGAATTCTTCTTACATACTTGTGAATTATTATACCTCGTGGATAACGAGGGCGCGTAGCTTGGCTGCCTAGGCATGTTAAACGTGGAAAATCGCGAGCAGAGATGGATTTGTCGATCTGTTCGAGGAGAAGACATCGGATTAGAAATCGGTCGAACAAAAGAGAGAGAAAGAGAGAGAGAGAGAGAAACGAAGAGATCGAACGACCACGCCGGGGGATCGTAATCGTTCGAATTAAGGTCGAGGGTACGGGGGCCTTTATTGAGAAGAAAGCGTATCTGGGGGATAGCAATTATTCGAAACCAGAAACGGGGGACGCTCTCCTGGCGATTAGCGAGCGCCGAATTTTTTTTTTCTTTTTTTTTTTTGTCAACAGTGGACACACTGCAATAGAAACATCGACACTGCAATAGAAATTCGTATTTTCCTATGAAAATTATTTTTTATTTCTCGCCAATCGCGAAGGTCACAATAAAATCGACAGACTGACGATTGTCATGGAAATTCGTGTTTTTCTATGAAAATTATTTTTTCTGTCGCCAATCGCGAAGGTCACAGTAAAATCGACAGACTGACGATTGTCATGGAAATTCGTGTTTTTCTACGGAAATTATTTTTTCTGTCGCCAATCGTGAAAATCATAGTGCAATCGACAGACTGACGATTGTCATGAAAATTCGTGTTTTTCTATGAAAATTATTTTTTCTGTCGCCAATCGCGAAGATCACAGTAAAATCGACAGACTGACGATTGTCATGAAAATTCGTGTTTTTCTACGGAAATTATTTTTTCTGTCGCCAATCGTGAAAATCATAGTGCAATCGACAGACTGGCGATTATCATGGAAATTCATATTTTATTTTTCCTGTCGCCAATCGTGGAGAGATCACAATGAAACCGACAGACTAATCAGATGGAAATTCGTATTTTTGTGAACATAGTTAAAAGAATAGAACACGAAAGCAAAGATTTGTACCGTGTACATCTACTTTGGATATTTCATGCATTTCTACACACGTTACGCGTATTCGCATGCAGTTTCGTTATTTTTTTAATTTTCCACAAGTGCGTACGAGATTGAGCTTTGTTTTTAAAATTTCTTTCTTTCGGTAAATATGATGAAATTACGTTTTTTTTTTTTTTTTTTTTTTTTTTATTTTTTTTTTTTTTATTTTTTTTTTTTTTTTTTTTGGTTTATATTAGATTAATGTAATAAAAATATTAGAGTGAGAGATTCATTAATTTCATCCATGAAACATCACGTACACTGACTTGTAAAAATTTGTATGTATAGCGCAAATTAATATAATATATAGTATAAATTGATATATAATCTATGTATGTAATATGTATATAAAGTATTTATATTTGCATATAATGTATTGTGTGCACTGTATGAAACGTTTCGACAGTTTGTTTATCGCAAGCAGTTTAATCTAACAATTTTATGAAATGGAATTCTGATAAGAATTCGTCTGGTTCAATGGGAAGTTTAAAAAGTTTTCTTTTAATACAGAATAAATAGTCATCTGAAAGATATGACAAACAAATCTATCGAATATCGAATGATTGATTTAAATATTTTCGAAATATTTCGTACGACACATATTTCACTGTGAGCCTTTTCTCATTATTGACATCAGTACAATTACATAGTATAGATTACAAAGCCTTTCACGCTGTTAGATACTTACATTTGAAATTCTAAAATTCGTGATACTTGAATTCAGATTTATCGACAGTCTTTTGCTCTAGATAGTTTCCTCTTTTATTTTTTTTTTTTTCGACTAGTACGAATTTGCCGAAACAATCTGCACGTACACGATTCTGTGAAAATTCTCGTGAAATTGAAACGCATTTTATATTGCTTTTCGTAATCGTTCAATCCTTTTCGTGACCCTGTTTCTTTTTCCACCGCGATTACTCTCGGCGTATATTCCCGCGAATTAAAATTGTTCCAATCTCAATTAAAACAGATAGAATCGAACAAAAGGGTGGAGAGTGGAAGGTAGAAGACTGAAATATAAAGAAGAGAAAAAAAGTAATCATAGTTATGGTTAATTTCTCTTTGCCCAAGCGCGGGCAAGATAGGGAAATCCATCGTGCTGTCGAGCTTCGATATTACTAGGTTAGGATGTACGAAGTAATGATAGTTATATTTTACGTTGATATCGTGTTAAACGAAGATCTAGCGCCGGCTTGGGAAAAATTAGTCGAGAAATTAGAACGAGATGTAACTGGGGTAATTAGAACGATTTGACCAATTATGGGGAACGAAGTAACAACAATTTGACACGGGTGAAGTTTCACCATTACATCGAATGACGATTCGCGAAATTTATAAATTCTATCCTGCAACAGCAGATATCTGTATAGATATCTTCGTTATACTGCGATTAATTTTTACAGCTGGAAAACGTATTTATATTGAAAATTAAATAAACATATAAAAGGATCGTGTAGAGATTGTGTAAAGATACAAGAAATGTTTGTACATCATTATAAAGTATTTTAGTGAATTCTTTCTACGATCATTATAAAGTATTTTAGTGAATTCTTTCTACGATCACGAAGAACACGCCAAGCACACAATCTTTAATATAAGAAAATACACAAATTCGTTATTAATAAATATTCTGCTCGAATATTTAAATGTTCAAATAATAAAAGTTCAGATATTTAGTGATACTTTCGTGTGACTCCAAAAGTATAGGGCCCGGTTTAAAAAAAATTCTCTTCGTGTTATCAAATACAAAATCGTTCCTTAAAAAAAAAAAGAAAAAATTAAAAATCAGAATTTGATCCATTCCATCTACTTGATCTCTGTAATTATATATATA
>WIUT01006163.1:0-13759 GCA_010645135.1 Tetragonula clypearis
TTCTCGATAACCCGTCGGGGATGGAACAGTCGAGGGAGACCGGTTCCAGCGTTGCAGGAAGGAAGGAAGAAAGAGAGAGCGAAAGAGAGAGAGAGAGAGAGAGAGAGAGAGTCAACCGTGTCGGGAAACATGCAGTCCGGAACCGTTGGCAACAACCGCCAGCGCAATTAGTCTTTCAGGTAGCCAAGGGTCTCAGGAAATTCCTGAAAAGTCTCAAGGTCTGCGAGAGATGAATCGTCTCGGGTACGGCGGATCGGCCGTTGCGAAAGAGAACCGCACTCGGCGGGGCGCTGCGTGGCGCCTAGCTGCTTTTGCACCTCGCCTACCTACCTCGCAGCTTCTCTACTCCGTTTCTCGCCAGCAGGGATCTCGAATTTTTCCTCGACGACGAACGCATCGCGAACAGTGTATGTAAAAAATACGTGTATAGCGTATTTGAATTCGCACTCGCGAGTCCGTGTTTTACGTGTCTGACTGGACGTGGGGACTGACTGTTAATGTAAACTAACGTGAAAGAAGTCGCATCGTTTAGTCACTCTCCGTTTTTTGCGTTTTTTGGTCGTAGCTGAGCCTTGTACCTGTAATTCCCGAATGTTCGAACGTTTCTCGAGCGGACGTTGTATAACAAAGGTCGATCGGGATATATACGCAACAAATGAATCGGAGATCCGAATTCGTCATTGTCGGGGACGCTTGACGCTTGACGCTTGACGTCTACCACGATGCTAAATATCTGCGTGAGCGAGAGACAAAGAGTAGAGTTTTCGCGAGAGCCGCTATTTATCGAGCCTCGCCGGCGGCTCTCACTGTCAAAAGATCGACAACGACGACGACGACGACGACGACGCGTGGGAGGCTCTCGCGCCTCACGGATCCCTCGCGAGCAGCGCGACGTTGTTGTTGCACGCACGCACGCAAAACAGAGAGAAATCGGATCGAGAGATGGCGATACAGAAATACCGAATAGTTCTGTCTAAAAGTGTGTGACGGACGGACAGCTGGCCGTCATTAAAACCCCATTAGCGAGGAGCTCCCCCCTGGACCACGTAACGCGCACACGGCCCCCCTCCCCCAAGTTCTAACAATATCTTGCACGCCGCTCCGCCACCACCCACGCTATTAATATTGCTCTCTGTACCTTCCCCTCGGCGGCCAACGCGCTCCACGCACTCTCGAACTCTGCCCCCCGGGACCCGACTTTAACCCTGCTCTTCCACGTATACGTACCATCTCGACACTCGCGTCGTCGACTATACTCGACTATACTTCTTTCTTCTGTCTTTAGACGACAATTATTCTCTCTTTCTTTCTCTCTTTGCCTCGGCGCGCGCGTGTGTGTGTGTGTGTGTGTGTGTCATCCTTTAAGCCTACAATCCACAGAATTACAGTCGCGATCTCACGTTTCGATGACTCGATTAGTGTCATCTCTTCGTCGCCGTGCGTAAATCACCGCCGCATTTGCGTACGGCCGTGATACGAAAATAAATCTTACCGCGCGTGGCTCGCTGAGCGGCGGAAATTCCGCGACCCTGATCGATCAATCTGTTTCTTTCGGCACCTCGACCACCGAGAGAGACAGAGAGTGAGAGAAAAGAAAAAAAAAACGAAAGAGAGAGAGAGGTAAAGGAGGCCAACGTCCGCCGGCTCGAGACTTCGCGACTCTCGCAGCGTTCGTCAAACCGCGCCGCGGCGCGTTGGTCGGAAGCCGGGCGTTGTATGTGGGTCAAGTTCGAAATAACTATACGGTACCAGCGTGTACCTCTTGCACCTCTTCTTCTTGCGCTTCTTCTCGCTTCTTCGGCGCTTCATCTCGAGCAAGATCTCGCTGATCTGTCACGCCAATTTTCACGTTTCTCGACAACCAACAATCTTCGAATCTACTCGCGAGACAGACAGACAGACAGAGAGAGTGTTAATCTTTTCGCCTCACTGGAAGCGAAAACATGGGCGAGGATCGGCGATTCTTTTGGAAGCGGACACGATCGTGTCGCAACGATCGTTGGTTGGATGGCGAAAACGGGCGAGGGTTGAAGGATTTGAATTTCGTTTCGACGTGGATTCGCAATTTGTCGAACGCGGCGGTTGGCCACGCGCAACAAAAGAGTCGAAAAGCTCACGTGAGAGAGAGAGAGAGAGAGAGAGAGAGAGAATAATTCGAACAATAAGAGAGAGAGAGAGAGAGAGACGAAGAGGACGCCCTTTTCTCGCGTTTGCTCCGCGCTCCACGACCGAAATAAACGTTTGCTCGCTCGCTCGCTCGTTCTTTCCACGGACGTTTGGCGGCGAGCAAGAGCGGGCGGGCGGGCGGGCGGAAGAAACAAGCGGGAAAAAGAGAAAGAGATCGCGATGCGCGCCTCTCGCGTTCGGCCTTTGTAGCGGCAGATCAAACTCGGCGGGTCATTAATTAAATCTGGCGGAGCAGCCATCGTCCGTCCGTCTTTCCGCCGCGTCTCCGATTTACTTTACACGAAATGCGCCACGGTTATAAATATGGCTCCTCGCGATGGGGACCCTTTTCCCCGAACTTGATCTTGCGGACCGCCCTCGGAGTGCCCGGGGACACGTTGCGGTGCGTGCAAGCTCTCTCCTTGACGTGGCCCGCCGATCGAGACAGAGCTTTTCTCTCCGCTGGTGAGACTCACAAAGCTCTACCGAACCGAGCGACGTCTTTTTCTTCTCTCTCTCTCTCTCTCTCTCTCTCTCTCTTTCAACGATTGCACGCCTTTCTCTGTATCGCCTTGTCCTGTTAGCTCGCTTCTTCCCCGCTTCTCTTTTCTTTGCTTCTCTCCACTGCATCTCTCCGTGCTAACAACGTGATGATCTATCCTCTCTCTCTCTCTCTCTTCAGTATCACACGGGACAATATTCCAATATTGTAGAATTACGAGAATTACGTCTCAGCTCGTTACGGATCGCCTCTTTTTGGAAAGGGAACGCACCCCCTGCCAAGAGCCGGCGTAAGCGCAGATTGATAAAAATAATTCCTGCCTGCCGCGCGAGTGGTTCGAGATCTCTCGAATCTGGCAAACACGTGGAACCGAGCCACTCGTAGATAGACTACTTGCCTCCTTCAACGTCGATTGCATCTCGCTTCGTTGGTTGGGTGAATCGCGATCGACTGGCTAAACGCGTGCGTGTGTTGAAACGATCGAAACGTCGCGTACGTGACAGTTGAGGAGGTCAGAGATGCAACGACCCGAGGTTCGAGGACGACCGACGATCGCGAGGATATATATATATATGTGTGTGTGTGTGTTGTTACTCGGCGCGGTGTCCCGTAGGAAGCTTCGCCTAAATAGACAGGTTTGATCGATGCGGCTTCCCGGCGATATTGATAAATAAAGGCGATTACAGCGATGACGATTCCGATGGTCAATGAATTTATATACCTGACAAAAGCCCTGCCGGAGCCGATAAATCAGCCACCCCTCCCCCCCCCCGTTCCCTCTACTCCGTTCGCCTTCACGACTTCTTGCGAGTCCGTCGCACGACGAGGGGGTGACCGCCATCGGTAATCTCTCAATCTAAATCGATCGATCTGCCAAAACGACTTCGATACGGAGCTGTTTATCATCGACCACTTACGAATTTTACATCACCGACGCGCGAGCGCGAGCACGAGCACGATCCGGTGATGAAGCCGTGATCTCTACGTGGGAGCACCGCGGGGGGGCCACAACGGAACTCGTGTAGATACTTAAACTTTCGTTTTTATTGCGCGTCGATGAACGCCGGGTCATTCATTAAATCGTTGCGCTGCGTTCTTCCGACTCTTTGCTCGCCTACGTCGTCGTCGTTGTCGTCGTTGTCGTCGTGTGTGGGTAAAAACTTACGCCGCTTTGCGTAAAAGCTCTTTGAGTTGTTGCATCAAACGTTTGCTCGAGCTCCGTCCTCCTTTTATACACTGGCTCTCTCTCTCTCTCTCTCTCTCTCTCTCCCTCCTCTGTCCCCTCGGCCAACGCGTTTGCATGCCCGCGGAATGATACGAGGGCAATATATCAGTGACGTGAGTCAAAGTTTATACGAGTTTGCGCGTATATGTTCTTCCGACGCGATGGACGCAGTTCGATGGTTTGCAGTTTCCCACCTTTCCATCGGCCTCTCTCCGTATATCCAGCTTCACTTCGGTGATACGCTATTTCTCGTATCGGCAATGTCGGCGAGCTTATGCGTTTGACGAAGATTACGATGTCGTTCATTGGTCAGAATTTTACGCCCGTGAAACCGAGTTTTAAATGTTTTACCGAGTTTTTCGTGAAATACGATCCATAATGCGAGAGGATCGTCTTTGATTCGACGTTTAACACTGGCAAAACTAGCAAAGTGAAATCGAAAATCACGGTCGATTTGTAATTTTTGTTCTGACACGCTTCAACGTCGGGCGTAAAAAGTAATTTTTAAATATTTCAATAATTCTTCCGTTGCGTTATGAAGTTCCTTTAACCTTGTCTCTGATGGAAATCTCGCGCTTTGATCGTCGCTACTGTTAAGAAGTAGAATCACTGATAAGTAACGTTTGCAGACAGTTTGTAACTTTAGCTACAAGCTTCTCGGCGAATAAATCCTCCTCTTTCGTTACTTCAAGAATTTTCTCAGTTCTCGAATGATCGGATCGTTGTTAAGAATCTCGATATAAATATTTCTGCGAGATATCGTTCAAGCAGTGAATTAATAATCAGGGTCGGCATTAAAATTGTCGAGCCCATTCTTTACGATGCGATGCAATATGTTGATACGATATATTTAGCAGGCAAACTTGGCAAAAATTTTGAATCGATACAGGTGCTAAAATTGAAACTTTCGGCCAGTGTATATTTCATTCACGGTGAAATCTCGACGAATACGTCCACTAATTATTCCGCTTACTTGTTCAAATTCACGCGTATCTTGCGACCACGCTGGAAAATAAAAAAAAAAAAAAGCGTAAAGAACGGTGCTAATTCGTCTCGAGCAGAGACTGCGGCTCGTTCGTTGGTTCGTTCGACGAAACACAAAATAATTACCGACGACTGGTGTTACCGGTTTAGGAAATTAGCTCGATAACGTTGCCGATAACGCGTTCCGCTTCGCGCCCGTTCCGCGCACACTCAGGGAAGAAGAATTGCACGCGTTTCAATTTGCCACCAGCGAAGACGAAGAAGGCGTTTCCATTTTTTTCTTTTTTTTTTTCATCTTCTATTAAGTGTAATAAAGATGTTTTTCTTTCTATCGAAGAGCGAGCCGCTTCCTCCGTAACGAATTCACTCGCCTTGTCAAATCCGCGTTGCGACTCACTGTCTTGTTTCCAGCGTTCGATGCGTCCAGCAAGATCTCCACGGTTTAGATTGCAATTTACGCAGTAAAAAAACCGCACGATTCGCCACAACGGAAGGAGGAAAAGATCGTCGACATGATGACAAAATCCCAGCGAGATTCGGTAAGAGAAACAAGATCGTAAAACTGACCGAAGTCATCGAGCGGACTCTCGCAACCGCGGCTCCTCGACTAATCGACGCGCTTGTTCCACTCGCGCGATATATCTCGCCGGCGAACGCGGCTCGTAGGATTAAATTAATCGTCCGTGTAATGCTCCTACGATCTGCATGCTGTTTCTTCGTTTTTTTTCTCCGACTGTTGTACGCTCTTTGTCCGTTAGCTTGCTCGCCAAGCGACGTTCAAACGAACATTGAAGATTTTTCCCTTTGCTTTTTCTCTCTGTCCTCGCCCATGTTGAATTCGCTTTCGTCGCCAACTCGTGCGACGCTCACAGCTGCGAATAAATCGTCGAACGATTTCAGTGAATTGTGCTAAGCAGGAGAAACGCGTAAAAAAAGAAAAGAAAGAATAATTAATAATGCTCTTGCGCACGACGTCTCGTTTCGAGGAATATCGATCTTCGTTATTCACCACGAGCGGCCAAGAGCGAATTCTCTCTTCAAGTTTTTCAATCGAGCAACGATTTCTGCGCTGTTCGAGCGAATTTTTTGTTAAATTTGTTAAAAAAATTTTTTTTTTAATTTTCCTACTTTCGCCAACGACTCTTACCTGCTTCACTTACCTGTTTCGCGATAACAAATCAACCGTATATACTGGCTGGAATGAATATTCAACGTCGTTTTTTGCACGACCTGAACGATTTCCCCGAACGATTTATTTCGCTTTGTTATGAGCCTTTGCTCCGATTCTCTCGTTCTCTCTCGTATCGATTCTACTCTTTCGTTTTGTTTGATGTCGACGAACGATATTCGCCTCACCTCCGCGTCGCGTGATATCCCTTTATCAGCTTGCGAAATCGAAGCTCTCTCTCTCTCTCTCTCTCTCTCTCTCGATGCATCGACGCGACCGATATCTACGTGAATTAATTTATCGCGGCCAGGAGGAAGGTCGTGATCTCGTCGCACCGGCGACGATTTTCAACGATTGGAATATAACACGCGAGAACAAATTGACACGCGTTTACGACGAAGAGATTTCAATTGCAAATCAGTTGCAGGCAAATCAGTGATTAACCCTTTGCGGAATGTCGCCGTACAAACGACAGAAAATCATTAATCGTTATGTCTATACCGTCGATAGGTTTCTCTTCAATTTGGCAACACTTTGTTGTTACTATTGGCTAGTACACTTTATATACACCGTTACTCTTTTTGCTTTTCGTTCAAACAGGAATTGCAAGGAATAACGACTTGAGTTAAACGTGTACGCATACATAGAGATATCACAGTCTTGCTTTGATCGGTGACTTGAGTTTACATTTGCTAAAATCGAAACAAGTTTCACTAGTTTTTTTACAAACCCGAAATAAGGAAAAGGAAGATTTTTTTTTATTGACGATAACTACGTTGGCAGCAGTGAAGACGAGTTTGTGTTTCGTATTCGCACTTACGACGATGAAATACTAAAAGAAAATTCTGTAAATTTGAATTTCTCGGATAATTAAGCGACAATGATGAACAGAAGTGGCAGTGAAATTATTTCGCCTAGAAAACGACGAGTATTATTATTATTATCATTCACATTCTGAAAAAAATACAAGAACTAAGGTATATTTGTGTATTATGGAATAATAGTAATTATTGTTCTTTAACAAAGTCTAAAATTCCATTGAACGAAATATTTTTCAATTCAACTTCATGTATTTAACGCTTTTTTCAACAAAATTTGCTCGACCCAGCGAGAAACACGCGCTTTGAAAAACCGCTCGACCGCAAAGGTTTAATTTGTAATCGTGGTAATCGTAATCGAAATTGACCAATCAATAATGTTTTCAATAAATCATCTTGATCTTGAGTGATGTTTTTAACTCGTAATCGTTAATCGGTTATTTTTAAATCGTCAGGCGATTCATTTATATTTTATTACCATCTGTGACGCGTTATTTCTTCGCATTGCCGCGACACGTTCAAGCGTGTTGATCGCGTAGAGTTATTCACGTGTTATTCGGTATAATTGAATTATTGGAAACGGCTTGCTGTTTGCACTAATAGATCAAGAGTAGATTCTCCGCTTCGTAATAGTATCTGTACTATGTTTCATAATCCACCGTAACAGAACGTAAATTAATCACTTGACGATTTAGAAATTTGCCCATCAACGATTGCAAATTTACAAGAATCAGTCGGGATTACTGATTTATTTGAACAATGATTAATCGATCAACGATTACTATCTACTGTTAATGAACACTTGTTACTGATTTATTTCAATAATTATTAATCGATCAATGACAATTACTGTGACTGGTAATTTCTGGTATAACGATGAGCGAGCACCGTGACGAAGAATCTGAACATTTTTGATCGTTCGACGAATTTTATCATTGAAATCCACCTTCGTCAAAATGGCCGCCGTTTTTATGAGAGTCGAGAGTTGGAAAATTTCTTTCCAGTGCATTTTTTCAATTCGGCGAACTTCCCACTGGACAAGGACGAGGATGTTTCGTATGCGAAGCTTTTCTAACAAACTGTGGAAGAAACGTACTGTAATGAAACTTTTTTCGTTTATTTTTCAAGAAGGTGGACTTTGAATAAATTCTCAGATGCTCGATGCACTCGAAGCATTTTGCAGGAATATTTCACTTTGGGTTGTCTATTATTCCTTTCCGTCACGTCAACATTGATAAACTCTCAGACTCGATTTCCTCAAAAAAAAAAAAAAAAAGAGTCTTTGATCAGAAAATTTCGTTCTTTCTTTTCCGACCTTGGAGTCACGTAGGTCGCGTTGCGAACGTTTGATTAATCGAAGGAAGAACGAGAGGTGCTGAGGACGAACGATACGATTACACGGGGGAATAATTAGAATAGTTGGAGACGCGTCACCCGCCGCGCCTCAAGCGTTTAAGCGATGATTTACTGGCGGCGATGCACGCGCACGCATGAACGCACGGTCGCGAGCTCTTTGTTACCAAGCAGTGCCACGTATGTACGTACACCCGCGAAGCGTGCAAACTGTAAGGTATAAACAATAAAACAATCGCAGAGAGAGAGAGAGAGAGAGAGAGAGAGAGTGACGGCGAAGCGATAAATCACCAGCGACTCGGTTATCTGCCGCGGCACGTGAGGGGATAACACGTCGCGGCCTGGCCTCCGGTAAATTTAGCTATTGTCGTGCCTAGGATATATTAAATCTCGTTAAAACGTCTTCATGAAGCTCGACGTACAACGAACGACGCTTCGCTGCTATGTTATAACCGCGTGTGCGCCGTGCGATCGTTCGATCGTACGTTCGTCCACTTTGTTACGTTGTCGTTGTTTCGCGTTTCTATCTCCTTTTAGTTAGCATTTGGCCGAGATCGGCGAAGTCACTTCTGACGTTTCAGTGTTCAGGAATTAAATTAAGGGATTCATTTCTTTTCTTTTTTTTTTTTTTTTTTTTTTTTTGGAGTGGATGTGGATACGTCAGAGGTTGCGCAGAAGCCAGATGCAAGTTGCGGAGGCAATGTTACACGAAGCTGGAAGTCGAAACCCGATATGTGTACACCGTGTTTCCAAAATTCGGGAGAAAAAGAATTGAAACGAGCAACTGAATAATACGGTTGAAATGACGGATGCGAATGTCACAAGACGAAAGGGAATAGAGAATATTGGGAAATACGAAGAAGTGAATACCGGTGAAAATCAGTGAAAAAATCGCGTAAAAGAGCGTAAAAGAGCGTAAAAGATGAAAAATCGAAACAAGCAATCGATACTGGAAATGAGATAAATATACACGTAATATCACGACACAAATACGAGAAACGGAATTTTCTTTTCAGTTGTAGTAGACGTAGATAGACATCAAAGTCTTGTGCAGAAGCCAGATGCAAATTGCGAAGGCAATGTTACACAAAGTTGAAAGTCGAAACCCGACACACGTACACGTTTCACGCTTCATCGCGCATTTCCAAAATTATCGTACGGGAGAAGAATTGAATTGAGTAATTGATACGCTAGAAATGAGACAAATATATATATATATATATATGTAACGTCACAAGACAAAAAAGAATAGAGAATATTGAAAATATAAAGAAAGTCAGTGAGAAATATAAAAATGTAAAAGGGAAGATGAAAAAGAATAGACAGATATAAAGTCATTTTGCATTATATCGTGACGTGGAATTCTGGGTGAAATACTAAAGTAAAGTTTTCTTGATTTCTGCATGAATTCGCTTGGTTAGGCTAGTAAAACAGTTGACAACAGTAGGTTAGTTATTTTTGCAATTGATTCGTAATCAGTGGTGTTAAAAACGCGCGAAACTGCTTTATTTGTGGAAACGAAGGATGTTGAAAATTTCTTTACCTTTCCTTTGATTACGGCGAAACTCCTTTTGGAGATCTACATGTACAAACCTTTGAATTCCTTATATTATAATTCATATTAATTTATTCTACATTGTATATTCATATTCATTTATTCGATATAATTCAAATTGATAATTCAATATTATATATTTATAATAATTAATAATTCAATGTTATAATTCACTATAATATATGTAACATTATAATTATACATTACAATTACAAGTATCTACAGATGACAACACGCTACAGGATATACAAGTACGTACGAATTTCTCGAGATAAAAAATTACAAGTGTGTGCGAACTTCTCGAGATAAAAAGTATAAAAAAATAAAAGAATACAGATCGTCTAAACGAACGTTTTCTTCCTTTTTAACCTTTTGCGTTGAAATGACGTGCAACGCACATGGAGAATGTTTGTCTCGAAATTACAATATCAGATATATTTAAATATAACAACCAGGCAAAACGAATAACAAATGTATTACTTCTTAGTAATAATTTCTGTCCGGTGATATATCATACCGATACGAGTATGGAAAAGAAGTTGCCAGCGCAAGAGGTTAAGATTTCGAGATTTGGAGCGCAGCGAATTTCTAAATTTTCTTTTTTTTCTCCCTTCGCGACGTATGATATATATAGTTTGTAGGATAGATACATCATTCGTTAAGAATGATCGTACGTTAAAAGGAGAAAAGCAAGATGCGCCGCCAAAACGAAATTCCGTCTATCTTTTTCATTTTTTCCCCCGAGAAGATATTCATACGTCGCGTCGTTCGAGTGATGAACGTTCGGTCGCTATATCGCATTCTTCTCCGCGTCGATCGGTCGAAAGACCGATAAAAAAAACAAAAAAAAAAAAAAAAAAAAAAAAAGGAAAAAGACGGCGCAATGTTGCAAACGGGGAGAGACGACGAGCGAGAAAAAGGAATCCTCGTGACTGCTCTCGAAATGTTTAGAGATCTCATTTGCGCGTCGTCTTTTTTTTTTTTTTTTTTTGATACAGTGCCGGATCGAAAATAGACGCGAAGCCGATAATTGAAACCGCTGTTCGGCTCGCGTCAGTACGTCATCCGACCTCGCGCTTCTGCTCGAATAAAGGAAAGCGACACGTCGGTTCAAAAGAACGTGCGTACTCGCGTACAGGTGTAGGCTTTTTATACGTGACTAATAGGAGAAAAGAAAAAAGAGAGAGAGAGAGAGGGAAAGAGATGAATAGACGCTCTTGTGATTCGATTAGCTGCCCACGAGGACCCTGGACCAACGCTGTTTTCGGTAGACGAACCTACGAATTATGCGGCAACAGGGAATCAAGCAGCGCAGCAGTTTTCTCGGTGACAGAAACGTGGGAGTGATGCTTCTCTCCTACGGGAGAGGAACAGCAGGCCGCGCCCACTTGTTTGCCAAGGGTAACAGTCTTACCTGAAGCTTTACCCGATCTGGCTTAAACTGCAGGACGGGGACCCCTGGTCGCGCTCTCTATTGATTTATTCGGTTCATCTCCAGCTATTATCGCGAAACTAACCAGAGAGATCAACAGAGAGGAATGTTTGTTCCTCTTAAAGACGATTTTCTGGCGAAACCTCGCCAAATGACTCGTCCGTTTAACTGTAAAGAGAATTTCTCTCTTCCACCGGGCCTCCAATATATCCTCTGCGGAGGAGCCTTCAGAATTACAAACGTTGGGAAACCTTGAGGGGGAAGAAACGAATTTTTTACCGTGCGCGCTTTGCCGTGACACGACGAGAAACATTTATGCGATAATTTTCCGTGTAGGAAAGACATGTGTTCCAAAGTTGTAGTGAATAAAGAAATTCCAAAACATCTAATTTAATAAATAGTTAAGCGATCGTTACGTATATTGCTATACGCTTTTATGGGGTTAGTATTAATACCAAGAGTGGTACCAGTCAGTTGAACAAATTCACGCTCTTGTCACAATATTGAAACATTTATGCGATAATTTTCCGTGTAGGAAAGACATGTGTTCCAAAGTTGTAGTGAATAAAGAAATTCCGAAACATTTAATTTAATAAATAGTTAAGCGATCGTTACGTATATTACTATACGCTTTTATGGAGTTAATATTAATAATAGTAATAATATTAATAACATTAATATTAATACCAATAATATTAATAATATTAAATAATATTAATATTAATACCAAGAGTGGTAACAGTCAGTTGAACAAATTCACGCTCTTGTCACAATATTGAAACATTTATGCGATAATTTTCCGTGTAGGAAAGATAGTTAAGCGATCGTTACGTATATTACTATACGCTTTTATGGAGTTAGTATTAATACCAAGAGTGGTAACAGTCAATTGAACAAATTCACGTTTTTTTTGTTACAACGTTGAAACATTTATGCGATAATTTTCCATGTAGGGAAGAGATGTGTTCTAAAGTTATAGTGAATAAAAAAATTACGAAACATTTAGTTTAATAAATAATTAAGCGATCGTTACGTATATTACTATACGCTTTTATGGAGTTAGTATTACTTATGAAGTTGGTATTAGATTAATACCAAGTGTGGTAACAGTCGAATTGAACAAATTCACGTTCTTGTTACAACGTTTTGATAAAGCATTTACGAGCCCGTACGTTTATACATTTTATACATTTGTACATTTCTTTATGTATTTACGGACGTTTATATATTTGTACAAACGTATTTATATATTTGTGCATTTATTCAAACGTACATTTATATACATGTACAAACGTAATTTCTACATTTATACATTTATTCAAACGTATATTTCGACGTTTATATACAAAAGCGTATTTGTACATTTCTATATTTACGCACGTTTAAACATTTGTACCGTCTCTTCTCATTTCTTCTAATTGTTCAAACACCGTTTTTCTCGCGATTTGATACCGTTGCGCCCAGTTTCAGTTTCGGATCACAATCCGTTAGCATCCCGACCGATCGGATATCTGAGGGAAAATGTTCGCGAGCCTGCTGTTGTTGCATACTTAGAGGAACGTTACCGGTTCACGTGCCGCGTGAAAATGAGGCTTTCCGCGAGAAAGTCGGGAAAATCGAGCGAGTGTTTGACCGTGTCGATAGGGAATCTCGCCGTGTCACCGACGAGAGTCACGTTGGAAAACGAAACGCGTGTGTCGTTACATGATCAAACGCGTCGTTCCGTTGGCCATGAGAAATTTCGTACACCCACGTACGAACAAGCCTCGGCTGAACACCACGTGTTAGAACAATGGTATAACGCCTGTACCGTGATTATTGTAATGACAGCATCTCTCGTCGAGCAGCCAGAAACAACCTTTTCGATGATACGATTTGTGGTCCCGTTGCGAATCCGCGACGCGAATACCGATATGCGCCATGCGTCGAACCGATTTTCCAAGCGACGTCCGCGTCACTTTTTAATCGTATACCTCTTTTTTTATACGTGTTTATTCTTCGCGAACGTATCAACGTTCGAACGCGAAACATCGGTTTCCGGTGATATCGAAACGCGCGAGAAAACCGAATTCGAATCTAACGCGGTGAGAATCGCGTGGTCATTTCAAAGATACGGAGAGAGAGAGAGAGAGAGAGAGAGAGAGACGTGGAATCTCGACGAAATTCCACGGACGCGCGCGGCTGCTTCGTATTTGATTAGGATTCCATCAAGCGAGGGCCATCCGTTCATCGCGGTGGACCACCTCGGAGGGTCAATATTATCACACGTGCTCAAAACGCCGACAGAGGGACCCGTTCTCTTATATCCGCTCGTTTCGAGCTCGTCCGATCACAATTCGGTTTTTAGATCGGAACCATCGCACCTTGGCACCTGCATTCGATAAATGTGGTTTATATATATATAATCTGTTATTTCATCCGGTGGAACTTCAGCACGAAACGAAAGGACAATGGTAAAAAATTGACCAATTTTACAACACCTGGCTGCCAACGAATGTTCTTTCGTTGCAGGATATTGTTCTACATATTTTTTAGGAATTTTAAATGATCATTATA
>WIUT01006164.1:0-13758 GCA_010645135.1 Tetragonula clypearis
AGGGGACATCGATATATCTATTTTAAGAGGAATTTTAAAAACTATAAAACATATAATGTTTTAAAATATTTTAAATACAACAGGGGACATCGATATATCTATTTTAAGAGGAATTTTAAAAACTATAAAACATATAATGTTTTAAAATATTTTAAATATAACAGGGGACATCGATATATGTACAACTGTACTAATTTTCAGATTCTCTGAAAGCGAATTTAACACATGTTAACACGTGTTACCACCGATGGTAACACATGCTGGTAACATATTTATTTAATTCGCCGAAAACATATATATTTTATTAACAAGTTTAAGACTGCAGAATATATCTCCACCAAAGGAAACGAGGCATTATCAAAAAAAAAGATGCAGTATAGAACAAAGCAAGTTCGTTTAATTGTTATATATACAATGATTAATAATTACGTGTAACGATTCACTTTGTTAAAGCAAGGAATAAAGCAGAAAAAAAGGCATGCATTTACTTTCCTCGACTGTCGGCTTTTATTTTGAGAGGAATTATTAAACGATGTAACAGCGATATCGATATATCTATTTTGACAGGAATTTCGACAAACTATAAAACATATAATGTTTTAAAATATTTTAAATAAAAACAGGGGACATCGATATATGTACAACTGTACTAATTTTCAGATTCTCCGAAGGGATATCGATATATGTAAAAAATGCAGTATAGAACAAAGCACGCAAGTTCGTTTAATTGTTACATATACAGTAATTAATAATTACACGTAATGATTCACTTTGTTAAAGCAAGGAAGTACCGAATTTTTTTACATTTTGTTCGTAACAAGAAGTGCTGCGGAAGTTAATAAAAGAAATTTGTTTTCCAACAAAGACGAAAGAAAGAAAAACAAAACAAAAAATGTCATCTTCGTATATTTATCGATTCCCTGTTTTGTTAGGTGAATTTTAATTCCCTTGTTTCTTTACTCAACAAATTCGAACACGGCAGGTTCTTTTTACTAACCGAAAAGTTAAAACTGATTGCTATGGTACACGATGTGATAAATGCTCTATAGTAATTGTATGCAAGCTAATTACTTATGGATTGATGATGTAATAAAATATTATTTGGTAATATATCAATCTTTAGTCGAAACATCGAACGATGCCTGAATGAAAAATCGAGCAAAAACGGAACGTGTTAAATATGAAAAGGTTAGATTAGATTAAGTTAGGTTAGGTTAGGTTGAAATATAAAAAGATACGTTAATATAAATTAGCTTAATATATCCTATTAATGTATCTTAATATAAATTAAGATTAAATTAATATAAATTAATGTATCTTAATATAAATTAAGATACATCAATATAAAAAAAGTTAGGTTAGGTCAAGTTGGAAATATAAAAAGACACGTTAATATAAATTAGGATGCACCTTAATATATCCTATTAATGTGTCTTAATATTAAATTAAGATACATTAATATAAAAAAGTTAGGTTAGGTTAGGTTGGAAATATAAAAAGCCACCACATTAATGTAAAATTGAGCAACGAAAAGTCTCGACAGTAAGTAAAAACTGTACGCGTGTATTTCGCTTGCTGAATTCACGCAACTGAGAAAATTCTCGTCACGATTTCGAGTTCACGCAACGCGTTTCTGAATTTCACGTTCGGATTTCGGTTTCGTTGTTGGGTACGACTTTTGAAAAGAGCTCCAGAACGTCCAAAGTCAAAACACAGGCACGAGTCGGCGAGAAAATTGGCCAAAGTCCAAGTTATTTCCTAGCATTCCCGTGTTGCGGTAGGTTGGTTGCTCTCTGCTTAATACATTGGAGAAACGTTTCCCCGCGGACAAATTTTTCCAAACCGTAAAAGCGGAACGCCAAGTCTTCCATTTTGTTTTTTTTTTTTTTTTGCTCAACTCTTAGGGCCACTATCGTGTGCCCCTAATTTCGCTCACAATTGGAGGCGTACGACTCGAACAAAGAGAATCGATGTGATTAAATTCAATGGATCGATAACCGCAAATGCATCTCTGCAAAGACTGTCAAAGTAACTGCTTTACTCTCGTGCCTACGAAAATAAAGGAAAATAATTTTACCAATCCGACGCACGCTACTTTCTTTTTTTTTTTTTTCAGTCATTTGTGTTTGACACCTTGTTTTTTTTTGACACGACCCCAGTTGAACGTTTGAACTGAAACCAACCAGCTTTCTACATTGATCCTCGAAGGATCGACTTCGCGATACCTGAAACTCAGTTGAGTTCACTTGCCATAGTGAACAGGCGAGATATCGGACGGAAAACGCGTGTCGGAAGGGGTCGATGACCCGGGCCGAGACTTCCTCGACGAGAAATGCCTGTCAGCTGTTAAAATCGCTTAAAACGGCGAACGAAATGATCAAGGGGATCGTTCGTGTCTGTATTTTCGGCAGCAAAAAGGTAGGACGAGGAAGTCGCAGTCTCTGAGTAACCGTCGTCCATCGATGCTTCGTCCCTCGGGATAGAAAGATAGTCCTCACGTTCCTCGGGACGTCGCACATCTGTGGCTCGACAAGCTCGACGGGAGAAATTCTTCAGACACCCCATTTAGATCGCGTTTTCTTCATTCATGGTTTGGTAAAACCATGGTAATCGTATTTATAAAAATTCATTAAGCGATTGCACGCAGTTTAACCGAGAGAGATTTCGCAGAATGAAAGAGAGAGAGAGAGAGAGAGAGCAGCAAGCAGCGTATCTTGAGGAACGGCGTCTCGTTCGTTTTTTTTTTTTTTTTTCTCCTGCAAAAATGAAGTTTATCCGACAAGCGACGCAAGGAATGTCACCACCGTGAGTCAGACGCGAACGCGAGTGTGTGCGTGTGTGGTGTGTGTGCTCGCACGATCTGCTAAAATTGGAACTGGCTGGCGTCATAAACGCAAAAAGCTACGCGGAGAACGTGCCATTTTCTGCCACGTTCTTCAATATCCCGTCTAATTCTTCGATTCTCGCTTCTCATCCCGACGATGACTCGACAACAACCCCGATCGGAAGGAAGACTACAATTATACCAAGCTGGAGATATATAAATATGCGAGAACACGTCACGCTAATGTGTAACACACTCCAGTCAGTCAGATATTTGCTAATAATAATTCACGTGTAGCAAGTTAACACGTTGACTGCCAAATATACGAGTTATCTCGTAGTTTGCTTATTTCTTGCCATGTTTCTGCCGCTACGATGAAATTCGTGGTCTATCAGTATGAATCGACAGCCTCCGGCATGAGAACGATCAGAGGAAAATCATTGTCGGCTTACACGAGCAGAAAATTCATTAACAAATGAACAGAAAATATAATGATACAAAGTTCATTCGAAATCGTACGAGCAAACGAATATTTTCATTTGCGATGATTTTTCAAAACGATCCTTCCGCGCAAAGGGTTGGCTTCTCTCGACAGATTGCGATTACTCTGTAAATAATGAAACTCTCGCAATCTAATTTTTTTTTTTTTTTTTTTTTTTTGAAACTAGGTTGAATCTCTTCTCCAATCAACGCGTCGACGAAGGCTTCTCTAAACTTTGTAAGTTTTATTTTAGAAGAAGTTGCTTTATGAAAAAGTTTGTGCGCATTGTATATATATATATATATATATATATATAATATGTGATGCAACCCTTTTGGGCCATCTAATAGCCAACTACGAGACAATTCGCAAGAACTTCTTTTTTTCAAAGAAACACATTCTATATGCTTTTCGATGATTACCATGTACTATAATAGGTTTTTAATAATATAATAATATAATATAATATGACTTTTCACAATATATAATATGATTAAAACGTACGAATTAAATGAAACTCGATGTAACCAAGAAATGATATATATTTTTCATTTTTTTAACACTTGTGCAAACCTGACAAAGACAAAAACTTTTATACTCTTACACTTGTGCCATGAGAAATTCCACGAACGCAATACTTGTAAAGAGAATTAATAAAAAGTGATGAGAGAACAAATTAATAATTCATAGTCCTTAGGGAACGTGTGACGTCTCCCAGACGTCATTATACGTTAAGCAGTTCAATTGAATTGGCTTCTTAGACCGGGATCGTGAAAAGTAACCGGTGGCAGTCAACGTGTTAACGAAGGGAACACGCTGCCGATCCAACCGGAAACGAAGAAGAAGATAACACGCGGCAGGATACCGCTTGTTCGCCGCGCCGTGTCGCGGTTTTTCAGTAAACGATACTTAACGGTACCCGCCGAAAAAAAAAAAAAAAAAAAAGAAAAAAGAAAGAAAACGAGCGTGTTTCTCTCTTTCTCTGCGGAGATACGACGAGACACACGAGATACATCTTTCCCCAGACAAATTAATATAAACACGTGGAATACATATCTCTGGATCGACTCAGGAGGGAAATGGTCAGCTATTCGGCGCGGCATGGTAATTACGAGCTTACTCTAGTAATCGGTGCAAAGCTCGAATGAGTAACGAGTGCAGAGCAATTAACGTGATATCTCAGGAATATGAAGACACGCGGCGGAATAAATTCCTCGGAGGCACGCGCAGTGGTTCGACGAATTTTCTTCTTTTCCTTTCTTTTTCTCCCGTTTTCAAGTCCTTGAGAGAGACGAGAATTTTCCCATCGCACGGGGTTTTTCTCCGTTTTTTTTTTTCTTTTTTTTAAATTGTCATCTCGGATAACAAAGCAACACCGAAGGCAAATCACGCGAACCAGAGGACGCACGTTTCGAAACTCGAGTTATCAAGGTTGTACTGTCAAGGTCGTAGAATTCCTTTTCACTCTTGGCAGCACGGCCAACTTAGTTACAGACTTGTCTCGCAGTCGTTCGTCACGTACGTCGATTGCAATCGAATGATCGTTTGGGAACAACTTTCACGACTAAACGACCAAGAACAAATTTCCATGGGAAATTTTAAGCGTTCAAAAGAAACACGCGGACAATACCGTTCGATCGTATTCGACGAGTGAAAAAGAGAAATTGAAACACAAATCGAGATGAAACGTTCTGTCTGTAAATGTGCTCCAGATGATAAAACTCTAGATAGATGCAAGAAACTTGGGTGAAAATCTGGACGAAATGTAATAGAACAGAGGAAAGAATTGCAACATTAAACTGTAGACTTTAGAGCGCGAGCGTGAGTTGAGACGAAAAATTTGCTGCGAACAATAGCATCGATTATTTCTCATTTCTTGTTCCAAATGATCTTCCATTCTGTCGTAGAAAATCCTGTACGTCGGTCAGAATTTCTTTTTCACCCATGACACGTACGTTTCAGTGGAAAATGTTATTGCAGGCGATGACTGATCGATAGTTTATTCAATATGCTAATGACGAACAATCGTGAGTATATATGTATAACGATAATAATACAAATCGACCGATTCAAAAGACTTTCGATCGTTGAACTCGCCGAAGAATTTTTCAGCTTTTTAATTGTATCACACACACACACACACACACGAACTCTTTTGCGATTGCACCTTTTTTTTGGACATGGGGCAACGATGAAACAAACTTTGATTGAATGAAAAAAAACTATCAGCAAATTATCAGATAAGACTTTTTACACAATTAGCTTGAGATATTAACACTAGAACTGTCGAAGTTAAAGCGAAGCTATTATTTAAAAAAAAAACAACGTAATAATAAAATATTTTTATATATAATATTTTATAATTAATATATAATATAATATATAATATTTTTATTGATTTGTTACTTTCTTACAATAGAAATCCCATGTTACGTAGTCCAATGAATACTAAATTTGTCGGGCTTGTTCGACAAATATTGAATAAATCTGCATCTGGACTTTAGATGGAATGAATTTGTCAGTTGTAACATTTGCACCTAGTTTGTAGCAGCTCTGACTATTTTGAATAAACTTATCCCATACCAGCTGATATCGAAGCAAGTTTATCACTTTGCAATCACGTTGACTCCGTCACTTTTTTTTTTTTTTATCAAAGCGAATAAATCTCAATATTTCGGTAAAATCATTCCACGGTGTTGGAAAAGAAGTTTCGTCCCCATTTTCTGTTCCATAAATATGAATGCAAAATGATTTTGATTCCTAATGAATAAATATAAAATAAATATTCGTTGTATCATTTCTTTAGTAATCACTGCAAAAGTTATTACATCACTGCGGAAAAACGTGAAACAGAAATTTCGAAATAAAACTGTAAAACCAGTGATTTTGATTTTGGTCTGGTAGTTCTAGTGTTAAATCGACAACGTTCGGGAGCTTTCGCGACGGTTGTTTGATCGTGGAAGACGGAAAAAAATGAAAAAGAAAATCAAAGTGGAAAGTAAGTCGGCGATCACGGTATCCGCGTGGATATTCAGAGGGTTCAGAGGGTTCATTGCGACGCTGCAGGATTACAGCGATCTGAAGCAGGGCCGATGGACGAGCAAGAGGAAATAAAGAAGAAGCGAGACGAAGACGAGGACGAGGACGAGGACGAGGACGAGGAGAAGGCGAGGGGGTTTGGATATAGCGTCCTTCGGGTGATTCACCAGGTTTGCGGCTTGCGGTTAGGTTACCTCAGTCTGTACGCTGGCAGACGAGTGTACCGACAAGTGGTTCTCAGTTCTCGCAAGCTGATGCGAGGTCCTCCCAACAACATCGCGCCGCCACTCGACAAACTCTGTTGCTGCTCTTCTGTTCTACGATTCTCTCTGACATGTGGCGATATCTCAACACATTGTTGACCCCCAATTTTCACACAAAAGCTCTCTCTCTCTCTCTCTCTCTCTCTCACTCTCTCTCTCTCACTCTCTCTCGTGTCACCGGCTATTATTTCGTAATTCGGTATGAAAGTAAAACAATCTAAATAAACTTTAATATTCTTTTATTTATAGAAAATTTAAATAAAATTTCGTATATCTCTTTCGTATATATCATGTTTCATAGGTATAGTATATTTCAGTAATTTTTTTTGGTGTAATTAAACTGTATAACAATCATTTACACGTAATGATACATGTTGCGATTTTCCTTTTGAAGAGCATATATACTCTGCGTGCTTCGACTTTTTTCTTTTGCACCAGTGACTATTTTTATTTTTTTTTTTTTTTTTCAAATCGTGGTCTGACAGTCTAGAGGGTGAATCAATGTAAGCCAGGCCCAGCTACTTCCAGTAGAAGTTTCTCGTATCTCATTTTGACTACAGTAAATTTCAAACGTTAATCGAACACAGCGCAACTGAATGCTGCAAAAAGAATGCTACTTTTTTTTTTATACTATATATATCGCCAAATAATGGTCTGCTCGATCGACTTCTTTCACGTACTTGTCGTAGCCTGATATGCATGCAGGTTTAATTAACTCGGTCAACAACGTTTTGAACATGCGAACACGTGACCCGGCCAACAACGTGTTAATCCTCTATCGGCCGAATTCTTTCACCAAACGTGAAACGGGTATCAGACTTCATTTACAACGAACACGTTGAAGTAGCTTTGAAGTAACAGCGGCTTGCAACTTGCTGTTTTCACTTGTGCGTGTGTATAAAAACTTGAGCGTGGAATTCCATGAAGCATGGAATGTGCTTGGCATTCAATACGTACGCTTGAATTTTCGAACATTTTATTTTTATTTGGATGAACCTTGGAGGCTTCGCACCACGCTCGTCCGATGATGTTCCACCTATGCTAAATTCATCGTCGCTGTCGATAATATTTACGCGTCGTCGTGTAAATACTATGCACATTGGATGATTTTCGTCTGTGAGCCAGAATCTTCTCGGATCTGTTACCAGAAGCTAGTGAGATTCTTCGTCTTATTGCTCTTTCGTTTTCGTCAATGATGAACCCTATCATTTTAGCTCGTTGAGACTCGCAAAGCTACATCGTGTGACAATAGTAACAAAATGATTGTTAAAATGCAAACAAACAAAGAAGGATATTATTGATGTACAAAGCAAGAGCTATTGTGCACGCTTTTTTCTTTTTTAACAAACACCTTCAGAAAGATAGAAGAAAAGGTAATAACAATTGCACAAAACGGTTCCATTATCAGAAGTATTTAATTACATATTTCAGAGCTGATAACTGTTGCCAAGAATGTCATTGGTTGGTAAGAAGACATTGCATAACAAGATGTATACGCCATTTTGTTTGTTTGGGTAAAAAGTTAAATTATCTAATAAAGATACATATTACGTAACTTGAAAGTTACGCGGGAAAATTGGAGGTTAACCCCTTGCGCTGGAATGACGTGCCAATTTTTTGTCCCAAGGTTGCAACATTTTCTCAGTTTTAAGTATATTTAAATATAACCCAGACGAAATAAATAATAGTGATAATTTTTACTCAGTGATATCGTTAACAACAAATTCAAAAAGAAAACGGCGAATTATTGTATATACGGTTTGGTCGCTCGTTATGGTCCGCGAACCAGTTGCCGGCACAACGTAGTTAACCTCAACGTCGAGAATTTTTTGTCCCAAAATTGCAATATTTTCTCAGTTTTCAAGTATATCTAAATATAACCTAGGCAAAATCAATAATAAATTTATTACTCCTTAGTAATAATTTCTATCCAGTGATATCGTACCGACGAGTTTAAAAAAAAAAGCGGCGAATTATTGTACACGGTTTGGTCGCTCGTTATGGTCCGCGAATAAGTTGCCAGCGCAACGAGTTAACCTTAAACGTCGAGAATTTTCTGTCCAAAAATTGCAATATTTTCTCAGTTTTAAACATATTTAAATATAACCCAGGCAAAACAAATAACAAACGTATCATTTCTTCTTAGTAATAATCTCTATCGAGTGATATCGCACCGACGAGTTCAAAAAAAAGAAAACGACGAATTATTGTATACGGTTTGGTCGCGCTCGTTATGGTCCGCGAATATGGTTCGCTACATCGATAGACACTTTTTTCAAAATGTCCGACGACACTGTGGATCGACACGTTTTCTTTTCTCGTTTCATTTTCGCGTAGTAATCGCTAGACGATACGATCAAGTAATCGAAAGAATGGCTTTTGGCAAAAAACGTACGATAACGATAACGATCTAACCTACAACAACACGCGGCACGAGCGAAACCTTGTTTCTACTTATTTCCCGGTATTCGAAAGAAGTTAACGATGAAAAAGGCTGGAGGAACCTAGAGGTAACATCGTAGCGGTGAAACGTACCGTATGAGTAATCGTTACGGACGGTGCGTCAACGCTTTTACATATCAGAGAAACAAATCTGTAGCGTTGTCTCGATTCGTCGAGAGACGAAGAAAATGCGAAACGAACAGGCGAACGAACATACGGGACATACAGGTATTGGTGAAAATCAGCAATGGTGAAAAGGAGGAGCAAGGAGGAAGCGCGGTTGTGAATGAAAGACTCGACGAAAGAGTCCTCCTTTCAAGACGAAGAAACACTCCGAGCGGTTTCGCTTCAGTAACCGCGCGGTCTTGGTTCAGCTCCTCCCGGATTCCTTTGTTTAATGCCTTATTGCGATATTTTAACGCGATTCCGCTGTTGCCATGCGGCTCTCCTCGCGCTTACCCTGCTCGTCGTATGTCGCCACAGTCGGCCACCAAGAATCACATCGTACGCTTCGCACCTCTCCTCTCCTATAGGTACACCTCGTTGCAGTTGTGTAATCGAGCCGTCTTTTTTTTTTCTCTCCTCCTCCTCCCCCCAATTCCTCCCCCCGCGCGTTTATCACTCCTTTTCAGGAGAATCTTTCAACTTTCGGGTTCGAGATACTCCGTGAAGCGAGGTACGAAACAAGTTTCGATCAATTCCGTCTCTCGCAATACTGACTGGCCACTTTGGCTACTTCGAATTTCAAACTGTCCGCTTACTGGAATTAGTTCAGCGTCCGACTTGGAACTTCACTCGTTCTTCGCACTTCACATTCGCGAGTGTGTGTGTGTGTGTGTGTGTGTGTGTGTGTGTAAATATATGCATACGCACGTGCAGACAAAGTGCCAGGAGCAGAATGGCAACCGCGTGCTAACACTAGAGAACTACCCCACACCAGTCAAAATGGCTGGTTTTATAGTTTTATTTGAAAATTTCTATTTCGCGTTACATTTTCTTTACCGCAACGATGCAACGACTTTTGCAGTGATAACTAAGGAAATGATATAATGAATTTTATTTTATTTTCATTTATTAGGAGTCAGAATAATTTTGCATCATGGCTACCTTTTACCAATACCAGTTAAAATGGCTGGTGCTTGTTAAAATAGGGTGCTACAATCTGTTTACCGAACCCGAGTTAATCAGTTTCGTACAACTTCTCACGCGTTTTTAGAATTTAAACTGCTATCGTTCGGTATGACGGTGATCATTGTCAGGAAAATTGCGCATTTTCTTTACTAACTGACGACCGATAAGCTTGAACGTATAATATCTCGCACGGAATTAGAAGCTTCTCGAGCTTTGGGTAAAAGAAATTTGGAATTTTGTACGCACGGGGAGCAACGAAACGAAAAATTTGGAACTCTCATATTTATGGAACAGAAAATGGGGACGAAACTTCTTTTCCAAAACCGTGGAATGATTTTACCGAAATATTGAGATTTATTCGCTTTGATAAAAAAAAAAAAAAAGTGACGGAGTCAACACGTTTACAAAGTGATAAATTCGCTTCGATATCAGCTGGTATGGGATAAGTTTATTCAAAATAGTCAGAGCTGCTACAAACTAGGTGCAAATGTTACAACTGACAAATTCATTCCATCTAAAGTCCAGATGCAGATTTATTCAATATTTGTCGAACAAGCCCGACAAATTTAGTATTAATTGTACTACGTAACATGGGATTTCTATTGTAAGAAAGTAACAAATCAATAAAAATAGTATATTATAAATTAATTATTTTTATATTATATATTTTATTTTTATATTATATTATATATTTTATATAAAATATTATATATAAAAATATGTTATTATCTGTTATTACGTTCCTTTTTTTAATAATAGCTTCGCCTTAACTGTCGATAGTTCTAGTGTTAATATCTTAAGTTAATTACATAAAAAGTCTTATCTGCTAATTTGCTAATAAAAGTTTTTTTCATTCAATCAAAGTTTGTTTCATCGTTGCCCCATGTTCAAAGAAAAGGTACAATCGCAAAAGAGTTCGTATATGTGTGTGTGTGTGTGTGTGTGTGTGTGTGTGATATACGACTAAAATGCTGAAAAATTCTTCGGCGAGTTCAACGATCGAAAGTCTTTTGAATCGGTCGATTTGTATTATTATCGTTATACATATATACTCACGATTGTTCGTCATTAGCATATTGAATAAACTATCGATTAGTCATCGCCTGCAATAACATTTTCCACTGAAACGAACGTGTCATGACTGAAAAGAAAATTCTGACTGACGTACAGGATTTTCTACGATGACACAGTGAAAAAAAGAATAATGAGAAATAATCGATGCTCATTGTTTAACGGCGCAAAGATACACACAAAGTCTGAACTAAATCTAAAGCGAAAAAACTAAACTGAAATAAATCTGATTTTCATTCTTAAGACGAAGGAAAAAAATAAATATCAACGTCGATCGAATTGCAGAAATGAAAATTTGCTCCAATATATATATATATATATATATATATATATATATATCGTGAAAATAATCTGTGACTAATAATCACTTGCTCTGCAGTCGTGAAAGTATGTATATATCCCGCCAAATGTGCATTCCTGGAATGCAAGTGCATTGACCTAAGCGTAGGCCCATGTCTGCGTAGCTCCGCTTTCCACCCTAACATAGTTCTTCTATTTTCCCCCTACCGACGATTTCAGGTTTTCGTTTGCGTCGGTCTTCATCGCGACAGAAAGCAGCATTTCACCGTCACCCCTTCTCAAGTCATTAATTCTTCTTCGGCCAGCTTTTCAATCGTCCCCCCATTTGGCCAACTTCTTTCGTTTCCTCTCTCCTCTCCTCTCCTCTCCTTTCTCTCCCCTCTTCAAATGTCAAATATATCGGAAGTGATTTAAACTTTGAGCACTTAATGCAGCGGGGGGAAAAAAAAATGAAAGTAGTTTGCTTGCTAATTGCTGGCTCCGAAAGAAATTCATTTTTCTTTTCTTTCTTTTTTTTTTTTTTTTTTATTTTCATTATTAGCGGCATGAACCATTTCTGTGGATTATTAGCAGCTTTAAATTTAAAATTAGCAGCTTTTATTTTATTATAAAAGCTAGACCATCATAGAAACTGTATTAAGTTCAAGACCGATTTCTTATCCTTTAGGTTTAGGTTCATTTTCCTTTTTTTTTTTTTATTTTTATTATTAGCGGCATCAACTACTTGTCTGGATTATTAACAGCTTTAAATTTATTGTAAAGAGTAGATCATCTTAGAAAGTGTATTATTTCAAGACTGATTTCTTATCCTTTAGGTTTAGGTTAGGTTTAGGTTCATTTTCCTTTTTTTTTTATTTTCATTATTAGTGGCATCAATCACTTGTCTGGATTATTAGCAGCTTCAAATTTATTGTAAAGAGTAGATCATCTTAGAAAGTGTATTAATTTCAAGACCGATTCCTTATCTTTTAGGTTTAGGTTCATTTTTCTTTATTTTTCTTTTATTTTCATTATTAGTGGCATCAACCACTTGTCTGGATTATTAGCAGCTTCAAATTTATTATAATAGCTAGACTATCTTAGAAAGTGTATTAATTTCAAGACCGATTCCTTATCCTTTAGGTTTAGGTTAGTCGAGGAAGGGCTTGTGTTTAGTTGACGACTGTCGATTGAACTTTCCACAAATTACAAATTATTAAGCAGACATTAGCGGGTGAGTTTTGTATTTTGTGATCTTCTTTCGAGAGATTAAAACGTGATCGTGTCTTGGTAGAGAAGCAGCGATTGTCTTCGTAAAAAATTCATTTTTGATTGCTGTTAGCCGCGATTTACACGAAAGTTTTCTCCATTCCAATTATTCCACTGTTCTTTGATTTTCTGATTTAAGCGATGAAGTATAAAGCGCAAGCTATTGGCGTTCTTTCTTTTCGTTTCTATTCGTCTGATGAACATTATATCGTTGAAAAAGTGCATCAGATTTAGAACAAACGGCGCGTAAAATCGTCCGAAAACCCGCAAAGACGTATTTGAGCACGCACGACTATTCGAATTTGTTGTCGTTAATTAATGATAAATTAAAAATCTAAAAAGGCGAGAATTATCACGGATGAAAACGAGCTGTTGACAAATACGAATCGTAAATCGTAGATCGAACCAAGTCCGCTCGCTGCTGAATAGCTATGCTTGCCAGAACATCGGCTACACAGATCGATGAATTCGCGATCGAAGATCATCGTGCTATTCCTGCTCTCTCGCTCTCTCTCTCTCTCTCTCTCTCTCTCTGTGAATGAAAAAGTCGATCGGAAACGTAGAAAATTGTCAACAATCATTCGTCACGTCGATATAATTCGAGTCACTTTGGTATTATTATATTATTATATTTACACTATATACAGTTTATATGTTACGAGTATATATCAAACGAAGTTAGTCAGTGGACTAAATTTTCTTTTAGAATGAAGAAAATTGAATACTACGCTACAGGCGATTGTTACGAGCTGATTAATGATTTTCTTACTTAACACAAATTCGTCACTTCACAGACAATCATCATGTTGTTTTATTAAATCCGAATAAATTGAAACGTAATTTTTACCAAACAGAGATAGTTCTGCGAAAAAGCTGATTTCAGCTTCAGCTGCGTCGTTTAAGGGTGGAAACGCAAAAAAAAAAAAATTAATCTAACACTTTACCGACCGGTAGCCTAT
>WIUT01006165.1:0-13756 GCA_010645135.1 Tetragonula clypearis
TATATATATATATACAGACACAATATAATGCAACAACATAAATGCTGGTGTTTCATGGAAGTTCACAGTATACAAGGAACTCGCTTGGGAATTTCGTGAAAAATTCCACGTAATGTGCATGTAAATTACAGGCAATGCAATATTTATCTGAACACTCTCGTTCGCTAATGCTTCTCGTCTTGTTTATTGCCGCGATGGCTTCCATGTTTTTCGTGAAATTTGCACGTGTCGTGAATTTTCAACGAGATATATGTAACATGGTTCTTGATCACCTTGAAGTAAATAAAAAGTAACACTGTGGTGAAAATCGTTTGAAAAGAAAAAAAAAAAAAAAAAGAAAAAAAGCAAAGAACACTTTAAAATATCCAGTTCGTCGAAACAATCGAATTTCTATTAACGTCAAATCCGAGAAATTCTTCAAATTTGTGAGAATATGATTTTTATAGATGCATAAGTTTTCATCGTTTTTTTCTCTCGAATTATATTTCTTGATCTCATCTTTATTCTAACGACAAAGCTCCGAGTGATTTATAGATCCATAGAGAACCAGCTAATCTCGCGAAAAAAAGACACGTTTCTACGTTTCAACGATTCACGAGTATCGGGACCTAATGAATTTGTCCTAATTCTTCCCTTCAAGAATAGAGAGATTTTCTTCGCCGAAGTTATATAATGCGGTGATTTATGACCGTTTTGGCCGAAAGTTTTCTTTTACGGTAACGCAGAATGGTCACGCAGATGCTAGAATCACGATCATTATAACAATGTCAGAATGAAAGTCACGTGGACGACGTTAAGCATCGTGTAATATTTATGCATAATTACGTTTAATCACTGGTGTGCGTGACGAAAAGGAGTGAAGCCAAGGAGTATCAGGGAACTATAGTATTCACTGTTAAATCACAACAAGCTCGATGCAGAAGAGAAAAAGAATAATAAGATATATGAAACCAGACTTGGACGTTGTTTGAACAATGCAATTTCGAAAATGATGAGTCGAGTACGTTTGGAAATATTTTTTTTCTTCTTTTTTAAATAAGATAGTAACGTAATGGTGCAACAGCAAATAACGAAATTAATTATAGTGTAATAAATAATGAGTTAATATAATGTAATATAACAAAATATAATGCAATGAAAGAAGAATTAAAGTAAGACAGTGGTTGAAGATTTACTTCTTCACCATCTTATCAAAATAAGATGAGTATTGATTGGAGATTGAAAATTCTTATTTATTTGACAATGATGCGTGCAGATTGTTCACGAAAATGTACATATATAAAAATTATAAGACATTTAACACACGTACGTAAAGAAATTGATGAAAATCATGCAAATATCAATGAATTTTCATATTCAAAAGAATCACCTGTAACACTTATTACACAACGTTACTTTTCGACCATATATATGTTCCGAATAAACATATTCTTGCAACTTCTACATATTACACACTTTCTGACTCGTATGAAATTCTACGAATGCCAATAAACGTCATAATAATGGCCGTTCCGAATAATACTTCACATTGCACGAAAATATTGCACTTGAAATTGAAACATACGTACTCGTTACTCGCTTGTAGGAATAAATATTTCCATCAGAAAGAAAAAAAAAAAAAGAAGAAAATTACGACGATGAATAATTATTTCGAGTCGACCGAAATGTAACAATCTCAGCGGAAAGCAATTTTATTCACCTGTCGCTGTCGCCAACACTGTTTCATCCAGCACCTGGAATCGTGGCGCGCGTTAATTCACTTTCGCCCGCAATTATTTACTTTATTTCGCGGCCATTGCCTTTTACAAAAGAGCCGGTTATATCGGTTATACCCGCGATAATAGCGGATTCCACGAAGACCTACAATTTACAATTCTATTGAGCGAGAAAGCGAACACGCCGCCGCCTCGTTCTGTCGTTTCTCAGTCGTGCTAAATGCAAACCGTGCTCTCTCTCTCTCTCTCTCTCTCTCTCGCTGCCGTGAAAAAAAAAAAAGAAAAAGAGTTTATTCATAGCCTTTCAAAGTTAGAAAACCTACATTGCGCAACAGTGGCGAACGCACTATTCCTGGCACAATACATCGGCGAACAAAGTCTGTCCCTTTCGGCTCGGTTAAAATAATTCTATCGGCTCTTCTCTTCTGTCGTCTTTCTTCCTCTCTCTTTGTTTTGCGCGGGGGAAAAAAATTTATAGCGAATCGAGTCGGTTCCAGATTGTTCCAATTTATTCGGATCCAGTTTACTCTCCGTCGTTTCAATTTATTTAGAATTTATTAGACTCCCTCGACGGCTCGCTGCTTGATTTTACAGTTGTTTGAGATTTTTGCATTTTTGCATTTCTCGTGAACGAACGAGACTCGGTCTAAACGGACGTTTGTTTCATTCACTAAATATCGCGACAAGTATATTTTATATCTTTCAGCGTGCATCCTTACAATTTGTAAGTGGACTGTGAACTTTTACATTTTTCTTTTTCTTTCTTTCTTTTTGCGACATAACCAAACACCTGAAAAATATCACAACAAACACCTTGTACATTCTGTATGCATGTTTGCAGCTTATGAAATGCAAGGAAATAGAATCAGAACTTGCGTTTATACGTAATATATGTATAGTATAGTATAGTATATGTAGTGTAGTGTAGTTTATAGTATATATACATATATATATAAGTCATACGTATAATTATTAAAAAGTTAGACAGGCTCGAATGTCACATTCGTTCAAGTGTCGCACATTTCAAATTCACCGCCGATGTTCTCGTATCTTCTTTTTCGACCGAGCTGCCATTGGGGGGGAGGAGGGTGGTTTTTCGAGGATTTTGTCACAGTTTTAAATCAATCGATTAAATATCGCGAGAAATCCAGCCGCCGAGAAATTCGAAAGCCTTGGCGGTGTTTGAGTGTACGTAAAAACTGTTTCAGGAGAAAGCTTAGCCGAGCTGCATCACGGGTCCGCAGAGCTATGCCGCGGCAACAGCTGTTCGTTGCTGCTGCTTCTGTTCGTCGTGCTGGATCGAGTGCAGCAGCATGTGCAGCTCAGATGAAGGCCACGACCACGTTCTTCGCCGCGTCCTGCGTTCGTCGAGGTCGCTGCACAGACAAAACCGGGCAAACGAACTTTTGTACTATCGCTGGACAGATAACACACACGCGCGCACGCAACGCAAAACACAACGCGCGAAGAACTGAACGAACGAAAAGATGACGGAAAACCGAGAAGAGCGATCCAGTGAGATCGACGAGTCGAAGCGTTGCCATCGATCGATCGATGATCGAGCAGCGAGAATGAGAAACGAGGTTGTTGACGAGGCGAGTTCGAATTCGCCATTGTCTTTCCGCGTCGCTGCTAGAGATCGATTTTCTAGCTTCTAGCTTCTAGCGTGCACGGCGTACGAGAAAGAGAAGAGATCCGATATGCCTGAAGCGAAGATCGTTACCCCCCACCCCGGTGTCGAACGAAAATTCCTCTTTGAACTAGTCGAGCTTCGAGCAGTTTCTTGAATAGCTGATTTTGAACTCCTCTGTATGTGTGTACTCCTCCGTTTAATCGCGGCTTTCGATCGATAAATACGATAAAGGGATCCACTTGTGGGGACGAAACGTTGATATACCTCGTGTTAGGGAGGGCCGCTTTCACAGGACCACATTTCAGATCATCATTTGCCGCGCTCAAGTTCAAACACCGGGTCCCGGTTCCTTTTTACAAACTGCCTGTATATATTGAAAACACGTTTAATCGCTGGATTATTTATTGAGTTTATGGCGTGCGTACACTGTCGATATTCCGAAGCGACCCCTGAAATTCCCCCGTAAGAGAAAAAATGGCGGACCATCAAAATACAACTACGGCGCGCGTAAACCTTCATTTATATATATATATAATATATGTGTATATATATATATATACACATATATATACATATATATAAATGTTTCACGAAAATCAATTTAAATACACACTGTTTTACGATCAATTGATCTGTAATATTTTTCACGGTGATTGTCGTAACGTTACAACCTTCAGTTTTCCAGAATATCCGCTATATCGAGCGATGTGAAACGACAAATATATAAACGCTCGGTGTACGGTGATTGTTTATTTATTCGAGACAAAAAAGATATTCTAATAATGAAAAGTGTTCGATTTCTTTCTCACGAGTGCTCGTGAAACGCTTCGGCTCGGCTAGGTAGAAGTTGATGATAACCAACTGTCTGAGAATCGGAGAATTTAACGGAAGGGATTTGTCGATGATGCTGGGGGTTGCTGACACTTGGTCTTCCTGGTTTTCACGCGTGAAATTCGTCTTGTGCCTTTTGTATTTGGTTTTCTTCGTGGAACGTGGGACTCGAGAGTTCGTGGAGTTTTCCTGGATAAACGGAGAGTTAACACATTCCGGACCAGACGTTTTATCGATAAAACTAGGGTGTAGATGTTCGTGTAATTTATTATTATTGTTGTTGTTGTTGTTGCTGTCGAATCAAGCCAGGTAAAACTTGCAATATTTGTACAGCGAGATCGATCGAACTGTTCGTTTATTTTGAAAAACGGTGCAAGTCCATTTTCCCGTATATCGTTCGAAGATCGATATTGGATTTCATTCGATTACGAACTTAAACGGGAATTTGTTTGCTCGAGATCATTTTAAGAAGGTAAGGTGTTTTTTTTTTTTTTTTTTTTTTTTTTGTTTAGGGAATGAACTTACGTCGCTTTCAAAGTAAAAGGGTTCGATCGTATCGACTAAGAATCGCATGAAAATTATGTAACAACTTCCGTTTTGTTGTACGTCAACTTCCGTCAACGTGAGAATATCGATATGTATGAGAAATGTATTAATTTTACAAAATCCTCTGTTTCGTTTCGTTTTCTTTCCAGCCATCGTAATCTTACTTACCCGATCGTTTCAGTACAAGTTCTCTTGACATTCGGTACACATTTTTGACATCAACGATAAATTCCTTTACGCCACAATTGAACGATCTTTGAAATTTATTAGTACATCCGATAAATTGTCTGTAAAAATTTCTGTAATTTTATACTTTTTCTTCATCCTTCAGGAACGTACGACTGTCGCCTATGATTCAATGTTACAAAAATCACTGTTAAAACCTATCTATCTACGTTGAGTATTTGCAAAAATTATGTCATAAATACACTGCTGGAACTTCCATTCGTTTGAAGCAAATTCTCACTCGATTAAATTAAATATTCATTCGATATTTATTCATACCTGAACTTTCGACACGTGAACGAGAGATCACCGACAAACAAGATAAGAAAAGTTAATAAACTCTAACTACAATAACTAACTAATTCAAATGCATGAAGATTATCGGAAAAAAGTCGAAATCATCCCTGAAGGATGTTCTTCAAGTCATCACAATCATTTTCATCGTCGTTTGGTAAATTGAAATGATCGTCCAAGTCGAATTTTTCATCCGTGCTTAAACATATATTCACGTTATAAATAAATGATAAGGAAAATTCTAACTGTTACCGCGTTACAGACCGTTTCTAGATCGATAACCGTAGAGAAAATGCGAGAAATGCGAGTCAATACTATAGATAACACAGGAAACGCGTAACAGGAAACGCGAGATATCTCGTTATCCGTCCGCAATGTGTTAAGGGCGAACAGATTCGAGAGATCGTATGCGAATGAACGAGAAACAAGCGAGAGAGAGAGAGAGAGAGAGAGAGAGAGAGACACGTGCATATCTTTCTACGTTCGAGATCAATTCGCGTGATTCGTTTGAATGTAATCGAGAGTGCAACGTCAAGAGGTTTCGTTAATTCGTCGATCACGCGCATCATGCGTGTAAAAAAAAAAAAGAAAAAAAAAAAAAAATAGATCCTGAGAACTACATGGAGAAACACCACGAGTCTGGGTTCTAACCTGGAAAACAGTACTATCGTACAGACGTTAATATGTGAACATATCTTCTCGTTCAGCACTCGGATAGACTGAACTGCTAATCAACGCTAGGATCTACTGACATAAAACTATACTCTCACTGTTCTCTACTTTTCATTCAGATTTTTTTCGTTCGAGAAACGTTCATAAATTGCCACTCGTGTTTTGCAGTTGTTGTTCGATCCTGGGTACTTTCAATTCGATTCTGTCAGAGAAAGCGTCGTAAGGTAGAAAATAAAATATCCTACGGCGCAATGTGAATTATATAACTATACAGTGTTACTCGAGGCCTCCGTTCAATTTTCACGGGATAGGGTAGGGTGGGTGGGGAGGGGGAGAAGGAATTTTCTCTTTTGTCCGAGGGTCAATAACCACGTCAATCAATCTCCTCCGTTTAATATCATGATAATAAAGCTTCGTGTAATTTAACGAACAATACGAATTACACGTATTCGCACAGGAGAGAAAGATAGATCGACCGCGTTGTACTAGGTGCTAGGACCACTCGAGGCGAGGCTCGAATTATCAGTATTAATCTAGCCGTTTTTTCTAAAGAGCCAGTGCCGAGGCGTCGCGTGAAAGAAACCGGAAGTCATCGTCACATCTGCTTCGCCCCAAAGTCGTTCAACTCGAGAAGTATCGTCCAGCGACACGGAAGAAGAAGAAGAAGAAGAAGAAGAAGAAGAAGCGCGCGATATAACCGATAAAAGATTCGTTGTGAAGATGCATTCGCTTGTAAATTACTCTCGGACTTGACACTTGGTCGTTGTCGTTGTCGTCGTCGTCGTCGTCGACGAGATAATGGGAGAAAGGAAGAGAGTGATAATGCGCCACACGTGTGTCGGACGTATGCTTGACCCTCTCCACTGAGAAACATAGGCGAAAGGCGTGCTTAATTCGTAACATCGACTACTCGCGTCACCAACGTTTGTATATATTACGTATAAATATATAAATATATATATATATATATATACATACATGTATATCGTACTTGTTTTATTAATCCTTTCGCTGCTGTTGATGTTCTTAGATCTTAGATCATTTGTTTGCGACGTAAACATTGGTAACCTGGTTCGTTTGATATATTTATCATATATAGTTCGCTAGTGCGACGAAGAATTGCGAATGGATGATTTAGGAAATAAATCGGTTTATTATATCGTCGGAGGTTTCTTCGATTTTTGCTGATGATTGGCAAATGTTAGAATATTTATTACTGTTATTCGAATATTACTGATCATTAATTGCGGAGGAGTAATTACAGATCTCGATTAATTGGTTTCTTGCATTTCTGCAGTGAGATATTATTTATGGAAGGCTATTAACAATGATATTATTGTATACAATAACAACAGATTAATATTATTATGCGAATAATATATATTATTTTGTAGAAAAGTAAAATGTTAATAACTAATATTTATTATTGATCATTAGTTGTTAGCAATAATTCGGTATAGATTATTTACAAAACAATTAGTTTATTACTGTTGAAGTTTCGTAGATTTCTGCCACGAGATATCAGAACTTTTAACAAGAATAAATATTAACAGTTACTCGTTATCAGTCAAGTATTATTGGTCATCAAATACTACCAATAACGAATGATTTGGAAAATAATTACTCTATTGTTATCTGCATTTCTAAGAATTGTTCAAACGAAAGAAAAATATCAGCAATCACTTATCGTCAATTGAATATTACTAATTATTAAACTAATTACTTACGTCATCAGAACTGTGACTTTTAAAATTTTATTAATTTAGGCGCCATGCTATTTCAAATACGAAAATTTGATGGTGATTATAACCGTTTGATACTCGGCGTTGTGTATTATATACACTGTTACATTGAAATCTACAGTAGCAAAAGGGTTAATGAAAAATGTTACCTGTTCGTCGTGTTTTTCTATTGACTCGTTATAAAATTACGAAGAACGTGCGAATGAACGTGCCCTGAAAATGAAAGTAGCTACAAATGGGGGATATATTTGAGAGATTTGAATTTAAATTGAATTTAATGCAATTTATTCGCCTTTGATCGATCAACAAACTGATCCTTTTAATAAATCGATGGACAGAAGCAAATTAAGAAATTTCCGTTTATCAAAAACCTTTTCACTTCAACAATTCATTTCAACAGTTCAACTAAAGTCTATTCAGTGTTATATTTTACCGAGAAGCAATGGTCGATGATTGTTTATTTTCACATTTTATTTTTGTTTACACATCGTCTGTCAGTCAATTCTTTCTCAGTAGACTCTCTTAAGAACTGAACAAACTTCGAGAACTTTTTCAAATTGTAAATTTAAGAATTCCTGGAATTGCAAAAGAAATTTTTCATCGAAATCCAATCGAATAAATTGCAAGCAGAAATCCCACGAGTTTTTAGCGATCTTTCATTGGCTAAATGGCCGCGATCAATATCAATAATACCTCTATCATCCATTAAAAAAAAAAAAAGAAAAAAAAAAAAAAAAAAAGAATAAAGCAAGCAGATAAAGCAAAATGTCGATACGATACCGAAGATACGTGAAACTTCGTGTTACGAATTAAGATGATAGTGATACTTAATTGTTATAACTTGTAATTGTCGCGAGCGACACAATGGGCACAATGGGATACGCGAGGAATTATTGTTAACTGCCAACAGAAAAAAAACTGATCCCAAGCTCATCAATTAGTGATACTGAAGCGAATGTTTTAAAGCGGCAGCAGCGTTTTACATACATAATGATCGTTTGCCGTTCAGCTGGCGCGCTGATCCGTTGATTCTCGCCACGCGAGAATGATCAAGCGAGAATCGTTCTGTGCAACACGATCGCGCAGATCGTTAACATAGTTAAATATACTCGAACACGACGTGGAATGATTTCAAACGTTTTCTTTCCGAAAAGAAAGGCGAAATTACGAAATATACGATATGCGTTTTACAAGACGTTCGTTCATTTCATTTTTCAACCACAGTCTGCGTCCCTTTCCAAAGAGAAATCTCTTTAAATCTCTTGATCGTTGAGGATCGTGAAATCTTTTAGTTAATTTTCTTCTGCTTCTAGAATTCGATCTAATCGGAATTAATCCTTTCGATTAATCGTTGAATTACGATCATTAATTAATTTTCAACAGTTGTGCGTGACCTTTTGTTAAAAATCGAGAATTTTGGAGGAAAACTGCAAGTTTCATTGAACTGTTAAATTGTTGGTAATTTGTGTGTTGCCATTACACTGTTTCTACATATGTACGTGTGTACATATTTCGTTATGTGTTATAATACATTTGATATAATATAATAAATAATGAATTGATACAGTATAACGTAATAATACAATTATAAATGACGAAATAATAATTGAAATAACATAGTGTTTTGAAAATTGATTTCACTGGAATGTCCTTCCTCTGAGAATTTTATAATCGTCAAAATCCTCCTCCACTCGACAAACTTTAATAATCTCCTGCATTGCAAACTTTCCATCTTGAAAACGCTAAAGTCGTCCCCTTGAAAAATCCTTGATCATTAAAATCCTCTGACTAAACTCAGCGCGAAAAAAGAACCTCCTACATTATGAAAATCCTCTTGCTGTTAAAAATTCGAGAATCCTCCCTTTAAAAATCTTTCATCAATTTGAAAGTCTTCTACGGCGCAAAACCATCTGTGAGACCTGTTAAAAATTCTAAAATCATCCTCCGCTAAGGAGGATGATCTCCCCTTGAAAAAAAATCCTTAATCACGGAAATCCTCCATTCAGCATGAAAAAAGTCTCCTACATTAAGAAACATCCTCTTGCTGTTAAAAATTCGAGAATCCTCCCATTAAAAGTCTTTTTGATCGTCATCGATTTGAAAGTCTTCTACGATGCAAAGACTCGCTCTTATAAATTCTGAAATCATCGTTTCCTTGAAAATTTCCTTGAAATCGTCGAGATTCTCTGCTCGAGAGAGGAGAAAAAAAGAAAAGAAAAACACCGCCATGCAAATCCCATGAGATCGCAATCACAGAAGATAGACAAAAGTCAGTCGAATTCTGTCTCTCGCGGTGTTAATTATCTCGCCGCTCGGTGCTCACAGGTATCGACAAACGGGATCAAGAGAGAGAGAGAAAAAGAGAAAAAGAGGAAAAGAGAAGAGCAGAAGAAAAACTTGGATCGTCAAAGAGAGAAATCTGGGTTGAAAGCGTTCCCTCGGCCAGTGACGGGATAAATAGAGTTGCTGTCGAATCAACAAGGATCGATGGAGCGACGTGCAATCTGTCGACCCGGTATTTCCACCCTCTGCACCCTCGTCGAACGCTGTATCTAGAGTGCGACGTGTAGGGTAGTTTACGCCCGCGCTGTCCTTTTGAAACTTCAATCTCCGGTTACCTGGATATCTGGACGCTGGAACCAGGTCGCCTGAACAGTTTGTCCGGGAGAAACCGGCGAAAGTGGACGTTTCCGATGAGAGAGAAGGGGGGAGGGAGGGTTTTGAAAGTCTTAGTTTTGAAAGTCGGATCTTCTACGTGCTACGTGATTTCTCCCGTCTGTCGGGTCGAGCTTCGGAGCTTCCGCCGAACGATGAAGTTGTCGACGAGCATCGATTAATCGAGGCGAGCTTGAATCCTTTTTCCTTTTTTTTCGAAAAAATTCACGATGACCGAATCGCAAATGAAAGGATTCGCAGCTTTGGCGAGCCGGAAATCGAAGGCACAGATATACTTCTCGATACTTGCGAATGAAACGAAAGCATTTGCAATTAAAAGTTTGTAGAATCTTCGAGACCTTCGAGATCTCCAACGTGTTCCCCAGAATTTGTAGAATTCAAGGTTCTTGAAATAAAGAGCTTCTCGAATTGTTTTTAAAAAATAACACCTTTCCCGAAGCTAAGAAGAAAATTTGTAAAAATCGAAGCGCTATTTTACGCGAACATTGTGATTCTTGAATTTTCGATCCGATTTTCGGCCGTCGGCGATTCGTAAGAACGTGTTTAAAGAATTTGAAGGGCTGAAAGTTGCAGCTAGAACCTGCACTGGCTCTCTCGATATTTTCACGTAAATGCTGCCAGCAACTTTCAAGCTGAAAATTCATAGAATCTTCGCCGTTGCTCTGGCATATTTTTAATTTAAAACGGATTCTACCCGCTCCAAGATTTTTAAGCGTTTTTCGTTGGACGAAAAATTGTCAAGTTCCAACTACCGGGTCTCTCCGTAAGAAGAAATATTTTATAAATTTCGATAAACGATTCGAAAAAATTCTCTGACGCAATGACCGCTGACACTTCGATCTTAGAAATGACGGCGGAAATCTATCCCGCGAAAAGAAATTTTCGAAAATCACCATGTAGAGTAGATAGAGAGAGAGAGAGAGAGAGAGACAGAGTTTCACAGTGGATCGTCATTTAATAATGTTTTTTTTTTCTTTTCACAAAGTTACGTCAGTCGAGATTCGATCGACGATATTTTCACTTGTTTTTCTCGCTTGCGTTTTTATTACTCTCGCGTAGCGATTCCTCGCTACGTGGATAAATACGCAAGTTCTCTCACTTGCTCTCGAAGCGTTGCCATTAGCACATCAGCGTGCGTGTCGTTTTCGAAATAGAGTTCGGACTCGGTTCGCAAGTTGACGTTCAAACGATCGCCAGTTGGCGAACAACTACAACGCGATCGAAGATCAGAAACTAGTTTTCAGGCGATCGCGTGCCTGTCGATCTCTCCTCCACGGAGTCGAGTTCTGTGCGCTGTAAAATCGATCGAGCGAACAGACAGGAAGCCTGATTAGACAGCCCCCTTAAAGTAATTCCAACGGAGAAGCTCCGCGAAGATGTAGGTCAACTTCTTAAATCCTTTATCCGGTGGTTAATGCCTCGATGAAATACATTCGTAATTAGGCCCTTGGTTCGCAATGTTCGACGAATGAAAATAAGCGACGCGTAGAAATAGTTCTTTCTTGTTTTCATTCCTATTTTCTTGAGAAATAGTAAGAGACATTTTATTGAATAATAGTTATGACAATAATTAAGTAGATACAAATAATTAAGCAACAGTAGAGGTTCTTTCCTGTTAATATATTATTTGTTAATTCTATTTTACATTGACGATTTCTTTTTAAAAAGAAGGAAATATCATTATTTATTATGATATGTATATATATATTCCTTCGAATTATTATTAAACATAAAGCCTTAAAAAGCTACGATGCTCATGTAAAGTAAAAATAAGTTCAAGTTGGACGACTCACCCTGTGTATTTAGTATACTTCAATCAATTCATTGCACTATACATGTCCTGTACTGTCTCATACTATCCTGCACTGTTCTATAATATTATAATAATTAATTATACTATTATAGTTATTATAATATCACTAATATAATCATTATAATTTCATTTTTACTATATTATATCAATCCACTTATCATATTACTATATTACTATATCATATCAATCTATTTATCATATTACTATATTACTATATTATATCAATCTTTTTATCATATTACTCTATTACTATATTATATCAATCCATTTATCATATTAGTACATTACTATATTACATCAATCTATTTATCATATTATATCATTATTGTATTATTGTATTATCACATTATACTAATTTTTTACACGTCTGTAATTATTATTATTATTAATTACAATATATCATAATATAATATTGTATAATCTATTATATTATAATATAATTAAATTAATTGTATTATACTACAATTGGAATACATATGATTGTTATAATCTTTACATTTCTCGTAATTCATTATGTTAAAATATAATTGCAACATAACTATTATATTATGATATAATTACAATAATGTGTTCGATTATTTTTCATTATTTCTCATAATTCATCGTTATGTTATTACTATTTCTCGTATATTCATCGTTACATCGCATTAATTTATTTATTGTATCAAGCTGTCACATCGTTTGTTACTATTATTGCCGCTATATCGTACCGTATTTCTTTTTTCCTTTTTTACAAAACGAAAATCCCTTCCCAATCCGCGTTCCGTTGTCAAAAAGACACGCGCAAGCTCGACTCGTCGTCGAAAAACAACAACAACAACAACAAAGCACGGTTTCCACGGTGAAATCTCGCGGAAACAACGTTCCGATCGTTTTATCCGGGCAAATAAAAGCCGCGTAATAAAAACCAGTTCGTTTTTATAGCGCGCGCCGACATTGCGCCATTCGGCAACATCGTCACGTAGACGGGACGAAATTTTCGATAACAATTTCATCGTGTTAAATCTACGTAGGATCGCGTAATAAGGACGTGCGTCGCAGACGAAACGACGCTTGCACCTTCTTCGCTCACCCCTTTCGTTTCTCTTTTTTTCTTCGTTTTCGTTGTTTTCGTTCTTTTTCCTTCTTTCTCGCTCGACGACCTGTTTTCATCGTCGACAGAACGCAAACGATTTTATTAGATCGCCACCGGGATCATGATTTCCGCCGCGAGTTGTCGCCGCGATTCTTTCATCGAAACTTCTCTTATCGATCTTCATCAACGAGCGATCCTGTTCGCGGACTCGAAGGGATTCGGCTTGACTTCGTTCGCGAAGTTTCATTACGATTTTTTTCGAAGTTTCCACCTTCTGGCTCTCGTCGAGGCCACTCTTAATCGATGAGTTTAACTGTAAAATGAGATTCTGAATTCCAACGAATTCTAAAAAGTGAACGTCCGAGCCCGTTTAAAGGGTTGAACGGCTACTCGATTCGCTGCTCGATTTTTATTTCTACGATTTTCGAGTTGCAATTTTTCACGGATTTTTTTCCATGAAAACAATTCAAGGAACGTAGATTTGTTTCCACCGGCGAATGTTATGACGAGACCCGATGCAATATTATTTTATAT
>WIUT01006166.1:0-13750 GCA_010645135.1 Tetragonula clypearis
TCTCTCTCTCTCTCTCTTTCTGTCGCTATTTTTCTTTTTTTTGTCTTTCTCTCTCTTTTTTTGTTTTTCATCCCAGAGGGGCTTGTACCGCGGTCGAAAAACGTCAGCGGCAAGAACCTTCCGCGGACAGCGATTTTTTCTTTTTTTTCCTTTTTTTTTTCCCCCGAACGCGTGCCGAAACACTGTTTCGCTTTCCGTTCCAGCAAATCCCGATTCCCGATAAACGCCTCGTGTCAAAATGTTGTTCCGCCCGCAGCGAATAAAATGGATGGGGTACAGCCGTGGTCTTTGCAGCCATTTTGTCGAGCACTCGTACGGAAAAGTGAGGCATACACACGTTTCGGATAATTGACGAATGAGACTTTTGAACGAAAACCGCGTTTCATTGCACATTGCTTGTACAACGTGAAAGCACTCGCTTGTTATTGATTCGAGAAGAGAGAGAGAGAGAAAGAGAGAGAGAGAGAGAGAGAGGACTGAGATAATTGAGAATTATCTTAGGTCTTTGATTTGCACGTAGCGTTTTCGGTTGTACTAATGAGTACAATTGTAATCTCTTTGTGCAATTAGCAACGCGGAAAAGCATTGGAAGGCATTGCTACGCGTTGCATCGGCGTATCGATTGCTTTGAACTTTCATTTTTTGCCGGAGACGAGGAGTGACATATCGTTCGAGAGAGGCTCGATCAAAAGAAAATGAGAAAGACGTTCTTGCGCGAGAGAGCGACTGGTTTCGTGGAACTAAATCGAATGTTTTGGCAATTGTGTAAAATGAATGCAATTAAATTTCATATTCACGGTCGAAACCATGGAAGCCATTGGAACAGAAGTTGAGACTGCAGGAACTATGGTTAGACATCGAGCGATAGGAATCGAACGTACACGCGTGTTAACCTGGTCTATACGTTTAACACACAGAGAGAGAGAGAGAGAGAGAGAGAGGAATTATAATATAATGTCAGGGAGACGTCCCGCGGCGCTAGACTGTGACTAAATCCGCGGTGCCCATGCAGTGTTTACACTCGAGATGATGCCTCGTAATGCTAATACGCGAACCCAGGGTACAGTGAGCGGCCTCTCCTTCGGTTTCTTAATGCTCAATCGCAATCCAATGAAAAGTGTATGAATGGCAAGCGATTATCAAGTCGAGCGGGCGCCCTCAATGTGTCCGCCGAGGCGTCCGCGCAACCCTGCTGCGTTAACCGACGTCGAATCCGGACCAAATGCTACGAATTCGCTGCCTTTCCCTCTCTCGTTCTCTCTCGTGTATCGTTAGATTCTCGTTCATTCCCCTCTTTTTCATTCGTTCGCTTTTCACCTCGTCCATCAGCTCTTTTCGGTTCCCTTTTCTATTTTTTTTTCTTTCGCTTTTACGAATTCATAGGAGAGGAGAGACTCGGAGGGATTCGTAACGGAGAGCAGCAGCACGTGGTCGAATTTCCGGCTCACTCAACGATTAGGATCGGGTCAGAGAGCAATAAGAAACGTAATTACCATTGTTGGTGAACGCGAGATGACGGGAGATCGAAGTAGAGTGATAGATGTAACGTTGGTCTGACGTCTGACGAGGAGAAAGACGCCAAAGTCGAAGCTTCAGTTGTACCGGAACTCTACCGCAATTACGGTGTGATCGGCAAGCGGATGATTCTACTTGAATGAAAAATGAAAACAAGTGGTACGAGTATACTTTTGATTGAGAAGGCAGGTTCTAATAAACGAAACTTTCACTTCGATAATCGCAAAACGGGCACTTCCATCAATTACAAAATACAAAGTTAGAGATATTTCGAGACGACGATTCGATCGCTCTATTAGGAACGTAGTAGCTCTGCTTCCGTCCCCCTTCGGGACGTGGCTGGTTCGCAAAAGAAAGCGGTTTGTCGTCGTGGCCTTAACCACGATTCACGGTTCAAGCTCACGCCGATGATCCCTTTTATCCAATCGGCGTGAGGAGCCGCGAGGCGTTAAATCCCCCGGGAAAATCTCCGTGGCTCTGAACGTCGCGCTCCTGCTAAGTCGGTCAGCTCGGTCCAGCCGAGTGAGAGGATCACAATACCGGGACCGGGGAATCGGCGGGGGTATCCCGAGCCTTATTCTGTCTTTCCACGTTGTCCCGGGGCCTCGCTGAAAATTAGTTGCCCGAGAAATTCATGTTAATGTCGAGCAATCGACCGCGCTCGTCCGTGAGCCAAAAATGGCCGATGTTCGACGAGCCATTTTCGACTCGCACACAACGTTGAAACTCGTGTTTTCCAAACGCGAGTTTTTCCCTCGATTTTGTTCAAAGGCGTTTGATCTTCTGTTATTCGGCTATTTTGAAGGCGGAAGGGCAGGCAGGTTTGAATCGAGCCGGGACAGATCGTTCGGCTGTAATCGATCCGTGTTTGACATTCAAGACAAATCCGGAGCAGTCTGCGCGTACGTTTCTTTCGGAAGAAATCGGGCGTTTTGGGTTAGTCCTTTGATTTGGAAAAAAAGCAAAAGTTGCTGGTTTAGGATTGGAAGCGATTTTTCGGTCTCTGCTTTGAATTTCCAAGACAGTATTTTGTAATCTTCGTACTATCAGCAAAATTTATTGGAACATAGAATCAAAAATCAAAAATCTAGCAGTAGCAAATTATTGAAAGAATATTAATTTTTTAAATATCATTTCGTCGAGGTTTGTATAAATCCGTATCGTATAAATTCGTGTAAATACATCATTCCAGCACTTGATAGAAGATCAATTTGCGGAAATCTATTTTGCTGGAATTTAACAATTCGTTTGGGCATCAGCCTGTTAACGAGTACATATATAATTATCTTTTGTTTTAGTATGGTACGAAAGTGGTTGTCTTTTTCTAGTTTACCTTTAGGGAAAATAATTTCATATTTGGCACCTTCGTTTCCATTTCTTTCTTGTTTAAAGTAACAATTCAGCATTGAATGATAATTTTATCTAAAATTAAAAATTAAAATGATAATTTTATGTAAAACTAAAAATTAAAATGATAATTTTATCTAAAATTAGAACGTAGTTTGTTCTTGTTCCTTTGTTTAGATAAAGATATTTTTTATAAATACAAAAACAATAGCGCGATAAAAAAGTTTTATGAGAATTTTTCGTCTTTCTTTTTTTTTTTTTTTTTGCTTGGACTGTTTGTATAATGTTTTTCTGCAGCGTTAAATGTAATTTCATTTAGAATTCTTCCTTTTCACTCGTGTTTCGTGTTTGTCTTTCTTTTGTTCCAACTTTCTTCCCATTTATGCAAAAAACCTTTCTGTTTGTATTTTTTTTTCTTTTTTTTCTTTTTTTTGGTTCTCCTCGCCAACTTTCTCTTTCACATTTCAAGAAAAGCTCACAAGGGTAGTTTGATCGATCACAACAGACTCTCTCCTCTTTCTCACGAACAAACTTGGCGGAAATCGATCAATCGATCCGATTGCAGTCCATCACAGACTGGATATTACCAAAGTTTCAGAATCTATTTTCGGAAAGTATTTAGTATAGGTAGCCCAGTTTCTCTCGTGGCGCGCCACAGTGAAACTCTTGGACGCAAGTATTCATCGTTCTAATAAGGGATGCCTCGTTGATGAAAGTCTCGAACTTTCGATCGATTCTTCGAGTGAAAAGACAAATAAATATTACTATCTGAAAAGTCGCCCTAAAAGTTAACTATGTCTGACTATGTGAGTACACTTATATTACGCAAATATACGAGCATTCGTAGTATAATAACTACATTCTTCGAAACTACCGTGACATATTAGATTCTGGAATTTATTCCATAGAAACGGAAATTCGATGAAGGTAGCCAGACGTTCGAGTGATTGTGCAAAGTTGACGAAACGTTAACCAAAATTACGTTGATTTGTTGGCGGCGATAATTCCTAAATTGGATTTATTCATCGTCGTGGTCGCAGCTGTTTGTTCATCGACTTTATCAAGCATTATTCCAGATACTCTGTACATTCTAGTACACTACAACAATTATGGCACTCTGAAATGGAGATTAATTTTAGGTCTCTGTTCGCGTCCTTTGTTACACTGTTCGCCATCGTAGTCAATTTGATCTTAATTGTCGAATTTTTCCGGCTCAGGTATCTATGCCACACGCTATTACAACGTAACATTTTGTACTAATATTGCGTAGTAACGCTCGATTTAAACCTCTACTTTCACAGATACAAACCAGAAGGCCTTATTGTTAATATATTTTAAATTAGGAGTCAGCGAAGTTCTAGAAGTTCTTAGCTTTGCGATCACTTTGAAAGTAGCCTTCGCTCTAGCAATTAGAAATTGTCTACGACGTGGTAAAGAACAGAAGAAAGACACACGGAAAGAAAAGGGGGGAAAAAAGAAGGCCGGAAGACAGTGCGCCTTCCCCGTAAGACGGAGAAGTTGCCCCGTCTCGAGGCAATTGGACAAAGCAGCGCTTAATCGCGTCAGATCATTCAGCCGTCAATGGCTTATCAGATACGCATGAAGGACACGAGGAGACACGCGTGCAAAGGTATTCGAATGCAGAGACGCGTGTACACGCGCGTAGAAATGCCGGAGTTAACGGCTGGCTACGAGTGGGAGTCGCCTCGGAAAGCAAAAGGGAAAAGGAGGTGTACCGGCGGGACATGGAAGGGTGCTTCCGTCGCAGCGAAGAGAGGACACAACCCCTTTTAGTGGCTAGCATCGTGTCTCTCCGCTCCCTCTTTACCCTAACCAGCCGTTCACCCCTTTATTCTCTCTCTCTCTCTCTCTCTCTCTCTCTCTTTGTCTCTCTGTCTCTTCGCGGCTCGAGTTCGCTCTTACAGACTGGCTGGCCGTTCATCCGTTTGCCAGTTCAAGGTGGTTGCGTTCATTACCAGGGAATATAACGGGTGACGTGGTAGTTTGGAATGACCGACATCGTTCGCCACTTTGAAATGCCGCTACAAAATTATTTTTAAAAATGTATCATCGCGTTATCACGTTGGAGGGAAAAAATGAAGTTATAAAAGTTTATCGCAACTTGTATTTATTAGTCCAGGAGATGCTAGTAAATAAAAAGTTTGTGCGACTTTGTGTCTCGAACGAGAAAGAAAAGGTGGCAATTGCTTTGCACCTGTTAACGTACAGCCAAGTGATTAAGAGAGGATTATGGGCACGGAATTGGACGAGCACGTGCGTCTCTTTTGCGGTGTAAATAACGAGTGGACGAGAGGGTATCCCTGAGGTTTTTTCTTTTTTAATTGGTACGAACGCTGGCCATCCCTTGAGCAAAATTGCAGGGATTAGCCGTAGGTTCGAGTGCACGTGCGTTTAAATGGTCGTTAATTACGCGAGCGTGAACGGCGAACTCTTCAACCGGAATTGGTTTCCTCTAGTTCCAATAATAAGAGCGCTCGGGATTATTTCGAAAAAAAAGACAAAAAAAAAAAGGAAAAAGAAAAACAAATGTGTTACAGCCGTCGTAAAGGTTTCTAACTCTTATGTGCTCCAATTTTATCCCTCAAATAAGGTAATAACATCTTCGAATCACAGACGACTACATATACACGAATTTACGAATTTACGTTGGATTAGAAAAATGTATAATTTGTCTTTATATATTTCAACGTGACACTTATCGCTCAATTTACCGAGTATCTCGAACGAAATTTTACTCAAACCGTAAATGGATCGTCCATTTATCCTCGTCCAGCGTACAACGAGCGTATCACTCGAAGAAATCCGACAGGTGACGATATTTCCAGCGAGAATGATCGGAAGCTCGTCGGGAAGAAGGAGCCGGGAACCGAATAAAGAAAATGAATGGCGACGGTGGATAAGCGGTGAAAGGATATTAACCAAGATGGCAGAGGGTGGCGTGAAGGAAGGACGCACGGTTACACGGTGCGTGGGCGAGCGGAAAGGGATGGTTTGCTCTCCTCGTGGCTTTCTTCTCGTGGATATTCTCTCGTGCCTGCGTACGAGAAGTCGAAGCTAAGGTGAAGAGCCTTAGCTGGCGTTCGCACTGTCGGAAACGGAGAACCGGTCTACCCTTATCTCGAGTTTGCAAGACTGCCTCCAGTAATACCGTGCACGGGGCTAGAAACCCCTTACGAGAACGAGAGCCCCGTGAAATATCGCTAAACGGCTTGTACCCCTTTCTCCTTTACTTCGGTATCGCTCCTCTTTCTCTCTGTCGTCCTTCTCCTTCTTCCTCGAGTTCGAAGTGATGAAATCCCTATCGTTTCCTGCGAAAGGTATTTCAGATACTTTGCCGAGACTCACATCGAGCGTCATTTCGGATGGTGTCTGGTTTTCTGAATTCCGTCTCTCTGAAACTTGTTCTTCGCCGCGAAAATCCAGTTTAATTTTACATTAGAAGAGAAAAGGCTTGTCCGTTGAAATCTCGAAAGCTTGAAACTCTCGTGAAAGAAGAAGAGGCGAGTGACCCGGCTCCGCTGATTAAGAAAGGCAGAAATTTTGAACGGCATCGATTCGAATTGGTTGAACAGGGCAGCGTGCGCTAGCCGCGGACTCGGGAGTTAATCGCATGTATACTTTCAAATATAACTCGAGAACTCGCTGAAGAACTCGCAACGGATAACCCTTCTCGATAACGGTAACGACAACAGCTCGTTACGTGCCAGCCATATTTGACCCTCTTCCTCTCTTGGTCCTAATTTTCAAACTCGTCTGTCGTCTTGCCGCGCGTAGGACAACCCAAGAGGAATCCACCGTGTAGACAGAAACGAAAGAGCCAACAGAAACACAGAGAGAGAGAGAGAGAGAGACAAATAGACATAGAAAGAGAAAGACAGAAGTCGTAAACGAGGTCGAGTGTCGGCAGCGTATAATTTCGATGACAAGCAAAGGGGTGGTTATATCTGTCTCTCCGTCTCTGTCTTTTCACGTTAGAAACTGCGAGTGGTGAGCCAGCCCTGTGTGATTGTATTAATTCAAGCTACCCTCTTCTCCCATTTACTTCTCAGTTTCTCCCACCCACCCACCCCCTTGTTCCTCCGTCGTTGGTTCGTTCGCCAGTGGTTGCCACGATCTCTTTCCTCTCTCCACGGTTCTCTTTCCTCTCTCTTCCGTTGTCGTTCCGCGATGGCCCTCACATCCTCCAGCCAACCCATTCGGCTCTCTCTCACCTCCCCCCCGCCCTCTGCTGCTGCTGCTATTCCGCGACCCTCCTAAAGCACGACTTCCGGAGGCAAACGAAGCGTGCGAGCGTCGTGTATAATGAAGCGCGCTCGTTCGTTTCCTCGCCCCGTTGTTCACCAGGCATCGTCACCTTGCTCCGTGTTCTTCTCCAGGATATCCACGCTTCCCTGCCCTCCTCGAGATGTCCCTGAACACGGACAAATTTAAAGCCGCCCTTCTGTTCTTAGAATTATATCTCGCCGTCAAGAATATTACTAGTATACGCGTTGCCGCGCGACGAAGATGGGAAAAGACTTTTTACTGGATTCGCTGGTTTCAATGCGAGAGTGTTTCTTCTACTTGCGAGTAGAATCATCTAACGATCATCCGCCCACGGGCGCCCTTCGTTTCGGCACTGTGACACACACAAACACACACACACGTGCGAGCACGGAAATCGCGAGAAAATAAAGGCACCTGGAAGAAAGATCTCTGTCCTTAGAGTGGAACCGGGTTACGGGGGTTTTTTAATAAAATCAGGTGATCGTTGAGGCGTGTCAAATGGAAATATGCACGTTCGGCCGAGGGATTTTGCGGACGGGAGAGAGAGAAGCTTTCCCGTTTGTAAAATGGGGGAGGGAATGCGACTCGATAACGATGGAATTCATTCCACCCACACTCCCGAACGAGCGGAGGGGATGATGGCGCAGGGAGGGAGAGAGTAGACGGATATGATGAGAAAAAATTATTTCTTTTTCCCTTCCGTTCGCCTGAACGTGTATCGTAATCAAGGAGGCGCGAGGTGGATTAGCCATTCGATATCGCCCAAGGTTTTTTTCTGGTCTAGCTTGACCGAAGGAAATTTTCCGCGAGGCCAGCCAATATCCTTTCGGTTGATTTGAGAAAAACGTCGGACGCGTCGGGCTTCGGCTATAATTCTCGCGGTTCTGTTCTCAATCCGTTTATACGGCGCGACGCTTTCCAAAGCAGCTTCCGCAACGTTGTTGTTCCGCGATCGTTGGAAAAAGTTTCGCGTCATCTAGATACAAACGTACCTGCAATTCCACTTGCGATGATTATTAAAAGTGATGACTTGTAATTGCGATAAATATTCACGTCTCTCTCGGAGGGAAAAATTGATCTTGTCTGAAAAGGAAAGGGTAGGAATTAAAAACGGAGAAAGCAATTTTTTAACAGTTTGTTCGAACGCTTGGACGACGAAATATATCTTCTTCTCGAGAACAGACGAAACTCGAAGATTCGCTTCGACCCTCCACGGATCTATGGAAACACGCGATTCGTTGGCGCGTCAAAGTGTGTCACGATGAAAGCGTGCGGCGTACATGGTGAAGTCGATAAACGTGACAAATGTGGAGGGTACACGTTCGACGAGCGATCGCGTCGAAGGCAACGTCGAAGTTGCTTCGAACACTTATGGGCGCGCTATTCGTTTTACGAGGCTTCTTATCGGGCTGCTGCCAGCCCATAAACGCATCTTTCCCATATACCGGGCATTCTGACGCATTTACGTGGTGAATGTCACCCGGTGTGTATTTATCGAGTGCCTCGTGAACGCATAATACCGGGTTTATCAGCTGGCGGGGGAATATTTCGCGAGAGAAACGCGAATGTGTCTAGTGCGATTGCTCTTTAATCTGCGTTTAAAGTTACAAATTACTAAACGAGAAAACAGGGATAGTGAGATTGGTAAATAGCAATTGTAGCAAGTGGAAAGGGAGCAAATAAGTCGAAATAAGTAGCGCAGCTCTATCTTTTACGCCACTTTTACGACCGCGGACAATTTGTACATTTTTGGGGGGAAATTCAAACTTCCGAAAATCTACGAAATATATTACATGTAATGTACGTGAAAGTACAGAAAATATTTAAACAGCACTTTTTCCTCAGCATTTCTCTCAGTCACGTTCGTAAAAATAAAAAAAAAAAAAAATGTTCGCGATTTGCCGACGGTCTGTAGTTTGAGGTTTCCAATATTAATTAACAAGCAGGTTGCAATTCACGGAGAAAAAAACTTGAGACGTTCCGTCAGAGAACAGAGAACTGTTACATAGTTGAAAACCACCGAATAACCCCAAGATTCCTTCCAACCTTTGGCACTAACCTCTTCCACTGCTCGAAGAGACATCTCGGTATTCTTATCTGCTAGCTGCAGGTTATCGTCGAGGTCCGAGATTATGAATTAAAAGAAAAGGAAGGTTGAGGAGGGTGGATAAGAGGCAACATCATTCCCGTTTATCCTCGATTCGAGAGTATAACGCGCGCGAGGGCCACATCGACGAGGGTAAACGCGACGAAAGCGAGACGAAGACTCGTTTTAGCTAAAAGAAGGACAGAGAGAGAAAGAGAGAGAGAGAGAGAGAGCAGGCCGTCTGTCGTTTTGTATATCTACCCTCGTACGGTGGAAATTTCGTTACGGGGGTGATTTTCTGCGGGGGATGGCCAGCCCCGTCCCCGGTTTAAACCTGATTGGATGCAGAGTTATCTCGCGCTGCGTTACTTCCGGATGATTGGTCGCTGCGGTCGTCATGACTACCTCACCACCACCACCGACACCGCCACCCCCACATGCAACATCCCTGTGCACCCCTCCTAGCCACCAGCCACCCCTTTGTCGCGTCTTCGTCGCGCTAGCGCCGTGCTCTATGCTTCTTACTTCGTCTCACCCGCTTCGTCCCCGTTTCAATTTTCCCAGGTCTTTCTTCTTTTTTTTCTTTTTTTTTTTCTTCTTTTTAGAACCTGTCCGTTTCTTCTTGCCTTGTCGTTAAGGCACGCGGAGACACCGAGTGTTTAGATAACGCACCGGAGGAATATATGCGCTGGACACACTCCGAGGCGAACATGCTCGACTTAGCTGGAAAGAGTTGACAGAGTTATTGAATCGCGTCTGTGTTCTCTGTATTTTAGCCGCAGATTCTATATAAAAAGCATACATTTATTTTTATAATTTGTTTGAATTATTGGACTCAAAGATACAAATCTCGCAAAAATAGTGAAATTATGTCTGGAAGCTGAGAATATAATTTTCTTTGAAAACGAGGCGATACTATTTTGACATTACGACTCGAATAAGATAAAAATTTCGGTAACGCCGGATCGACCGTGACAACAACCTCTCGACAAAATTTCTTCGGCGGAAAGACGATATCTACACAAGTAGAGCACAATGAAGAAGGCAACTCGAACAAACAGCACCCTAAACGACCGGAATCGAGCGTGGATAATAACAAGACACCCTTGTACGAATAATAAATCTCTAGCCAACAACATAATCCAGCGACAAAAGAAGGACGACGGGCGTGACCGGCTCGTTGCCGATCGTGAGAGATGGAGACGTCAACTTTTGTGCGATTCGTCTCGGACCGCTGCTGCTGTCGAGGACCGAGACACGTCCAAGTGGCGTGCACTACGAACATTTAGGATTCACGCTCGAGCTGTCGAGTCAACGTGGCATCGTGATTCCATCGAGTTGACGCGTATATACGACGGACGACGAGTCGATTCGTGGCGCGTGCTGCCTCGCCATCCCGATAATTTCGTTCATTGTTCGCCACGGGATCGAGCGAGGCCGCGACGAATCGCTCCGCGCAGCTGAAACATTGTCTTTCGCGCGGGCATTGTACATTTCGGGGAAACGATTACGATTACGGCTATGAATATTCGTGCAAACGCGTAAAGTCAGAGTGGAGGAACGAAACCCAGATATAGCACTGAGTTTTTTCATTTATTCGTCGTTTGATCGTTAGAAAGAAACATAGTAATCGCGGCAATTAACGAAACAGAAGGTGAATCTCAAAGGGGGAACAAATAATTCGATCGGATCGGCTCGGCGATCGATTCCGTTCGAGCAGAATTGAAAGCGCCGATCTATCAGCATCGGGACTTTTTATGGAAATGACAGAATTGTGTCGGCGAAAAGGGTGTCGAAGCAAATAAGTGCAGTCGCGATACGACGCCTGTTCGGTCGCTAACAATAAGTGATCGATGGTCGGGTTCCTGACTCAGCAGACATTCGCGAAACCGAACACCATGGCTGGGATTTTTGCGCGCAAATATGCACGCGACAGACGCCAACAAGCGTGTGTCCTAACGTGTCACGGCGTGTATTACCTAACTCTGACGTTCGCACGCTTACACAGCCACGCCGACAAACAAAAACAATTAATTTGAGAGTTTTTCTGCTGATTTTAATTTTATCCGTCGGAAAATTATTTTTTTTTTTTTTTTTAGAACGTGGTATCGGAAAAGTAGAAAGCTGTAAAATAGTTGAGAAATTTGTTCTCTTTACCATCGCTGTTGGAGAGCTAGGTACTGTTTTGGATATTTTACTGCTTTTGGATATTATGTACTTAAAAATGGAATCTTTGTTCTTACCGCGTGAAGATAAAGCGATGTCGAAAACTGAGAAAGATATCCGTCACGGCGAATTTCAAAGTAATTACGGCGGCGCGGCGCGGCGGCTGCGGACTTTCACGGAAAGGGTTCTACCCACGTGTAAACGATCTCGGGGTCGTGTTCTGGAGAAAAGGGAAGAGCTGGTTGCCCGGTGAAACCGTGAACCACCCAGAAGTGTAACACTAGCCCTCGACTCGTGCAGAAATGGCCGGCGAACGTGGTGCAAATCCTAGACACGCTGCGCGAAAAAACTCATGGTACGCGTATAAGATGACCCGGCGACCGGTCACCTGCCGGTTGCCTGCCCACAATAACAATAAAACACTTTATACAGGCGGTCAAACAGAGGCCCGACAGATGACTGTCGACTGGGAAATGGACCACCGTGTTGTGCGCACGCGGTGAAAATTATACGTCACCGTGCTGATCGTCCTTTGAATCTTGATCGTCTCCGCCGTAATGACCGCCGTGAGAATCTTTAGCACGATGGAATCCCTCGGATGCTGCGAAGGTATGTTAAACGATGGTGTACGGGCTAATAGAGTGGAAGACTTGCGATGCAGATTTATTCTCATATCCAAGCTCAGAGTTCACGCTGTTGTTTGTAGTTACAATTACATTTAATACAGAGTCTTTTCTATGTGACAAATGACTCGTATATAATCAAATACTTTTGTTTATATTTGCGTGTGTCGTTAGAGTGAATACAAATACAAGTGAAATTTTCATAAGTTTGAGAACAGACAGTTTTTTTTGGGGGGGGGGGCGATCTAAGTGAGAAGGATACTGAGAAACACGTTTCAAGCCCTTTATTTCGAATTAAATTCCGCGCGCTTCCTAACGAGGGTGCAGCCACCCACTCACCCTCCTCACCCCTCTGTTTATCCTCAGCCGGTGCACGTTGCGTGGTGTTTACATGCGTAACAGAGTCCCGTGACAGAGTCTCGCGACATCACTTTGAAGTGTCGCATCTGCGGTTACCCAAGAACACCCTGCGGTGAATATCGTGGAAATGGGTGGAGAACTTTGCGTTGCTATTTAATCCCTTCGCACGGGCGCGCGTTCGCGAGAGCCGGTAACGCGATTTCCACTGAGGAGAGATTTTAAATCCAGGCACAGTTTCATTGTGTGCCACGCACCCTCTCGATCCCTTCTTTGTATAAATATCTTTGTACGCCGGTTTGAAGAGACATCTTCCAGCATGGCAAGGTGAACACTCTATGGGTTATAGTATATATATATATATATTTGTATGCTTCTTTTTGTCGGCATATTCTTTCTCCTCTAGACATAAGTGGGTATTTGCGGTTGGGGGAGGGTGTTTCGCTGGCTTTTGAATGCAAAGAGTTAGTCGCCCGGGTATGGCTATTGAATTAGAATCACTGCAGAAGGCTACTCTTAGCCGCGTTATTTCAAAGATGTTAAATGCGAAAATGTCTGACAATTGTCTGAAAAATAATGAGGATACGTTGCTCGACGAAAACTACATGCTTAGTTGAAATAATTTCATCGGATTTCCTTCATTCGTGCGACGAAAGAAAGGAAAGAGAAACGTTCGTGTGAAGCAATAGATTCCTACCCTTTGGCAAGAGAGGCACCTACTCGAATTTAATCCTACGCAATCCCACTCATCGTCTCTCCACACACATACGCACATAATCTCTTCATGGAATTTTGTTCCTTTCTCTAATCTCAGTCTCTCGACACTGATCCCGCAACATCGGTTCAAAGTGTTTATTGTGATTTTTCTCGTAGAGTGGATCCACCCCCTCGTGACCTCTCCATTGGCTCATGCGGGAACGCTCGGGATTTCGTTCGAAGAATGCTAGGAATTACGTCGTCTTCTGGTGCCAGCTTACGGAGCATAGGTAGACACTTTGGCTTCTTGATTCTTCAAAATCATTTCTTCTCTTTGTAACATTGGTCCATTGGTGGATTGTCTTTGGTCCTTGGACTTTTCAAAGCAAAAGCTTTGTTACAAATTACGCATCAAGCGTAGGGACTCGCTTTTTCTTGCGAAAGCTTTCCAAAATTCTAAATATTTCTAATAAAAATCTCGGCAGAATTGAATCCACGCATTCATGAAGCGCTTAGGCAAGAAACGGGAAGGCGAACTTTAATAAAGCGTCAACAGACGTGTACACGGTGTACCCCCAGGGTGTCGAATAATGGGGTGTTCCTGTTCAGTATCGCTATAATGGTGTTTCTCTCTCTCTCTCTCTCTCTCTCTCTCTCACTCTCTCTTTCTGTG
>WIUT01006167.1:0-13750 GCA_010645135.1 Tetragonula clypearis
CCTCTACCGTGCTAGTTTCGCACTCAACACCGTGGAAAGGGGGAGAGGATGCAACACTGAATTAATCGTGAACCAAGAGCGTCCTTTTTGTCCGTGTCTGTCATGCTCCCTTCTCCTCGCTTTGTCTCCCCGCGGGCTGCTGCGCCGCTCGGCAACATCGATCTCACGAAACAAAACGTTTATTGAAACCCGTAGCAGCTTAAACGCTCCGCGATTAAGGACGCGCGTAACGAGCAAACCGAATCGACTCGCCGTTGATGCGTCGTAGTCGCGGCGCGGCTTTCCAACGGAGACCTGTTCGCAATTAGTAATTACCAACGAATTAGATTATTGACCGACCGCCGATTACGGTCCCTCTACGTGCAGCCGCGCTTGTCCACATTCGAATGGAAATCGTACGTACACACAGACACGTGTATAGTCTACTGCTGCTGCTGCTGTTGCTGCTGCTGTTGCTGTTGCTGTTGTGCGCCGCTGCCTGCGACCCGTTATTTCCATAGCAATTCTCCGCTTGAGTTTGCTACGACTGTAAGATAATTTCGTTCGATCCGATCGATGTTCGACGACTGGATTGGAAAATCATGAGATTGTGAATCACCGGGGAGGATCGAATGCCGGGGATGATCCATCGCCAAATGGAGACCCGGAGGAACGGAGATGGAAGTAAACCGCTTCCATCCGGTTCGAGTCGACCGGCTGGGATTCTCTCTAAACGCTCTGTTTTTCCATCGTATCTCGTTAGCATTTCGCGTCGATGTAAATCAGCGATCGCGGACTCGAAGTAATAAGATGACTACCCTACCGATGGTTGCCGACTAACCAGTTGAAAGGAGGATTTTCACTTGCGGATCTCGAATATATAACCCCCGTTCGATCGAGGATAAACAAAGGTAATTCGCTATCCTCGCGATCCGTACGATTCGTGTCCATTTGTTTTCTTTTTTTCCTCCGGCAAGGATCAGAACCGTATCGTTTATGCACGTATCGAGAACGTGCATAAATCATACGGATTCCAGTCGATAGAGTAACTCCATATCGACGAGACGAGAATTGGTCGAGCCGATTTTATCAGGTGTTTGCTGGCTGATCAAAGCGTTACACGGTGGCACGGCCGGATCGCGGTCGTTGATAGGGCGATGGAACCGGGGCGTGTCGAGAAGTTGGTTGGAAAATAACGGCACGGGAAAGTTGTCGAAGGTCAGCGCGGCAAAACCACCGGAAGGTCGTCCAGGAAAACCATCAGGGCCCGGCGCGGATTGTGTTCAAAGTGTGCCGAGATAAAGCAACTATTCTCACTGCGACGCGATAAATGGCGATCGTTTAAGCGTTCACCTTTTTTCCCCTCCCGTTCTTCCTCTTCCGGCCACCACGACAAATGACCGAGCGTTCCAAGCGTCTTAGCGTCGGTTTGCATTTCCGGCCCGGAGCGAGCTTAAGATCGCAAGAGCCGAGGATCGAGAGCGTTCCTTCCGAGAGGCTCGATCCCTTCCCACGCTCTCCCGAGCTGAGACGCCATTGAATCCTTGGCTAATCCGTGACACTTATTACCCCCGCTCTCTCTCTCTCTCTCTCTCTCTCCCCCTCTCTCTGCTTGAGAACAGATAGATCGTTGGCATTTCCTCCGGTGAATATTCCACCAACGGAGCTCGTTCGATCATGATCGTGTCGCTTGAAAAGAAAAAAAAAAAAAAAAAGAAAGGAAAAAATGACAACGCGCCACGAGCTATCTTTCAGGGTGCTTTCGCTTTCGCGTCGTTTCATTTCGTTCTTCTCGCACTTTCCATTTCAAGGGGGAATTTTCTTACGTCGCGTTGTCCCTTGCGGGGCAACGATATATCAAACGAGCACGCCGTTTTCCGAGGGCCGCTTTATCGTGACGGCTCGCGTGCCCGGACGCGTTCGGGCAAATCGATCAATTGCCGTGAATTGGCCGTTTCGTTGGTAATATCGCGGCGTTGGTCGTTAATCAGCTGGCAACTGCCACCTGACGCGGTGCACCCCGTAATTTTCGAAAGAGACGAACGCGACACGAGCCTCGTGTGTGCAACCATCCCCGTCAGCTACGTTTTTCGTTAGAAGAAGGAAAAAAAAAAAGAGGGGAAAGAAAAAAAACGTGATCTGATTATTCCATTTTTTTTTTCCGTCTCCCGCGTCGAGCTGTTGTAGAGCACGTGGTTTCTCGACCTGCTTTCCTCGCGTGTATAAAGCCTGAAATCGATTCGTTGGAACAATCCGAGGCGACGCGTGAATCGTCGGTTCGTTATTGCCACTCGGCGAAGCAACGCCTCCCGTTCTCTTTTCTTCTCTGTCTTTTTTCCTTCTTCTTCTTCTTTTTCTTTTTCTTCTTCCTCTCTTCGTCCTCTCCTCCCGTTCTATAGCGCGGTCCTCCACCTTCTCTCCACCGCTCCTTTCATCACCCTGTTGGCCGTGTCTCGTTTTCAACGGATGTATACCCTTCGATAATTCATTGGCCGTCGATGCTACAACAGGTTCTACGCAGCGGTCGCGACAGATCAATACGCTTTTACAATCGCTGCATGGAACGATAATTATTGCTACACGCGCGATAATTCACGACGATGTCCCTCGATGGTAGCCGATGGTGTACCGGTGCGCATCGTCGATAGAAAGAGACCGAGAGAGGAAGCAAATTATAGAGCGCCGGTGGTGTGGCACGGCACGGTAACATTGTATTTTATTAACGTCAACGTATTAACGCGACGATGCCCGGGTTATCGATGCTCGTGACGCTCGAATTTTGCGGCGTAATCTCCAGACGAACCTGCCACCGACGCGCATTTCCATCGGCGACCAACGACCCTCTCTCTGCTGCCTGCTGCGGTCCACCGTGTTTCGCTGATTCCGGTGTATATACCCCTGCAAATTTTCGGCCCCGAATCTCCGACTAAATTTTAATCTCGCTAATTAAAAGCGTATTACGACGGGGTTTCCACGGATTTCGCGCGACTTCGCTCGGATCGCGATACAACGCGTGATATAAACCTGGTGTAAACGGCGTTTCTCTCCGTGTTGCGGGGAAAATTTTGATTGAAAGTTTGTCCGGACAGAACGCCGTGTACACGATAAATTCGCCCGCGATACCGATCGAATCCCGATCGTTTTCGTCGTTTGAAAACGTTTTTTTTTTTTTTTTTTTTTTTTTTTTGAAAAACGGAGTCAAACGTAATTTTTTTTTTATTGGCTAATTTTTCACTGGACGGCGAGCTAACGGGAAGGAGGAGAAGAGGGAGGAGAACGCGGGACGAAATTTTGTGTCGTTTAACGCCTCGTTTCCGGAACAATGGAGTTTGAGCGTGTTTGGTCGCGAGTTAATCCGCGCGTCGGACGCGGAATTTTTCACATTTGATTCCCTCGAAAATAAGAGCGAGAGATGAAAAAAGAAAAAAAAAAAATTTTCATTCCGCGAAAAATTTTTTTCAACCTTACTTCCACGCGTGGAATGACCGCCTGTCGCGCGTCTAGTTGGGAATTAGGCGAATTCCGCGTATACTTGACAAGTTTGCAAACTCGATTCCCTCGAAAATGAGACCCCCGGCGCAATTTCGTCATTCGCGCGGCTATCGTTTTATTTCGCGTTTCGCTTCTACCGCAGCGGATGCACGCGTATTCGCGCCGTCGCATGAAAGCCAGAAATTCCGCTAGAAATTCGTTTTCTTCGGCTGCGTACGAAGATTTCTCGAACCTCGTTTCCTCGGTGGTGAAATTTCGTTGTCTGTGAACAGAACAACTACCCATTTCGCTTTGCTTCGAATTCCAGCAATCAGAATGAAACATCGTCGGCGTTCATTTACCAAGGATCGAAAGTGTGTCCTCCACTGCCGGGATGCGTCGATTCGTCGTCAGCAGGGATTCGTTTCTTCAGCAGCGAGTAATCGAACGGTCGTTTGCGAATGATAATCGCGCTCTTTCGTCTCTCCGCCCCGAGACGAAAGAGCAATTTCGCAGATAATGCTGCGCGATAAAGGCAACGGAAGATCCTTCTCCCCAAAGACCATCAGCAAACGGTGATTTATCAGAACGTACGGAGAGAGGATGGCTGGAGGTGTGCATTCGCGCTAGGCCCCCATCAGCTTTATCCGTTTCCTTCGTGACGTCTTTTCCCCGCGTAATCGGCGAACGATTTATCCGAGAATGTTTTCTTCGTCTCGATCTCTCGCGGTTATACACCGTGGTGGCGTGCATAAAGTCCCTGGTGTATATACTCGTATATCGATTCGTTTGTATTCAATTAACTCGTTAAGTGGCCTGGTCCATTGATTCCAAGTCGTTCCGAGAAGATAATTATGAAACTTCAACGAGGCGGTGCCGCTCACGCGCGCGCCCTGTCCTGCCATTTTCCCAGGCAACGTGCTCCGTGTAGAAATAGTAATTTAACGTAGACAGCCGTTTGCTAAATGGAAACCCTTCTCGAGGGTTCAGAGAGAGAGAGAGAGAGAGAGAGAGAGCTTGCGACAAATGGCAAAGCGTCGAGTAATATTTCACATCGACGTTTATAAATTTTCTAATTCCCGGAAACAGCGGCGACGGCAGTCTGCGAGCTTCGTGACATTAATATTCACGTTGTTTGTTAACTCGTCGCTTGCATTTACGAGATTACTTTATCGTCCCTTTCGCTTTTGTAACGTTTTGCAGGATGAAAGGCGAGGCGAACGTTCGCATCACACGCACATAAATCTGCACTCTCTTTCGCATTTCATATTATACGTCTGTGGTAACGTATGTGTACTACAATGCTGTGGAAATATAATCTTCTAATCTAACGTGATTTCGCTAGCTCGTCGTTTTTAATTTGTCCAATCGTGTAGAAATACCGTAATGACTACGCCATCTACGTATTAATTACACTTGAAAAAGAAAGTGAGAATCCCTTCGCTCTCTAAATATCGGTAAAGAGCACTTCGTCTTGAATGAACTGTGCAGAACGTACTGCACGTTTGAACTTCTCGTAAATGTATAAACATTTGTAATTAGAAATACGGTGCCAACGATCCACGGAAATATTAACCACATTATATATATCGTCTGTGTCGTACGAATCTCTCAGAAGCGAAATTGGTCAACTTCACTTTTAATGAAGTTGTGAATTTCGCATTATCGCGCGCACACAATTAATATTCAACGCGTCAAATACGGGGAAATCTTATTTCGTAGTTGATGAATGGCTCACATATCGCCTCTGCATCGCTTAATAATTATCACCGGCTTAAAGCGGTCTCCGGCTGTGTTACGCTGCCACTTGTCTCTCATTTATCTAATAAATGCAGTCACATTAATTATCAGCTTTTTAGCTTGATGGTTTTTCCTGTTTTTTTTCTTTTTCCAGGAAACACGTAACACAGACGGCCATTTCGTTCAGATTTCGCATCCGACGTGTGCAGCATATATTTATAGCGTGGGGATCGGCAGAAAGTATCGCGGCGTTGCATGCGCGGTCAATATGCATACCGCGTTGAACGTGTAATTAACAAGCCCGCGAGAAACGGGATTTTAGTGAGGTAATCGAATTACTTGGTTCTACTTGGAAGAGCGTGGCGGCTACGTGGCCGCCGATAGGCTCTCGGACCTCTGTCGTCCGATCGATTTTGCGGCCGGTCGTCGCAGCCCGAGTCTAGCCAACCTATTACCCGACGTATCTATGCGGCCTATCGTAAAAGAAAGAACAAGTTGGCCAGAAAGTGGGTTCCCCTTGCTTCTCGAATCAATAATCATTCTCTGCCCCTCGTGAAGGTAACTGAAGACGCATCGTTCTGTCGATGCAACGAGGAGGAAACTACAACTATCATCCGCCTGTAACGTTCCAGCATTTCCCGAGCTGAAAGATATAATTGTTTCTCGAAAATTCTTTATCGATCGTCGTCGGGTCAAGTTGCACGTCTGAATTTTACAATTTCGAAAGATGGAGGGTGAAGGTAGCGAGAATTTGTACAAATATTTCAGGCACGATCAGGGAAAACTCCAAAGTCGTGCTACGTTTGAAACGACTCGCGCAATTATCTCCTAAACTCTATTCGTTGTAGAAAATATTAATGTCTTGTGACGTTTCGTGTAAAAATTAATAATTATTTCTTAAACTCTGCTCGTTGTCGAAAATATCAATGTTTCATAATATTTCGAGTAAAACTTACTTTGTTTGTCGGGGTGACATTCCTCGCAATGGTCTAGATCAGGGGTCACCAAACTACGGCCCGCCGACGGTACTTGAATTTGCGTGAAATTCGCACATGTGCACACTAGCTCTGATGTAACTATCTTTTTGCTAATGTCGCTTTCTTTGATAACTTTTTTAGTAAATAAATATATTGGTTGTCCTTGTTTTTTTTTTTTCTTTTTTTGCATTGCATGCCACTCACCCATGATTAACACGGAATGCTGAAACTTAGTTTAGTGATTATGCGGCCCGCGCTCGTCATTTTGTCAGCTACGCGGCCCACTGTGAAAAAAGCTTGGTGACCTCTGGTCTAGATGGACGAGCTTCCGAGATTTCAAGGTGATCTTCGTTGATTGAAAAAAATGAATAGTATCGTTCATCGTAAAAGTAAATGAAAACTATGTATTCGAGAGGTAAAATGAAACTATGTATTTTTCTTCAGAAAACAGGCATGACGAATTCATCGATCCATCGTATGTCGGTATTTCAACGTTATTCAAGGTCGAACGCACTAAGAAATTATTATCTTAGCTTTTTTTATTCGAAATGATGACTTGGAGCGTCAATATTCTGATTCACTCTATTCACTGAAAGATAGTTGCATCCTCTCCTATTTCAAGAATGTTTTCGATGAATTCATCGTCCAAGAAAAATACATAGTTTTCTTTAAATTTCGGAACCTAGACTAAGATTTGTGACCTCCTCGACTCAAACATTCTTCTAGAGCAAATAGTTCAGCAGATAATCGCGTAGCACACGCTGCGTTTCTAACGGACAATAAAAACCAAGCGTAGAGAAACAAGACCTTAAAAAAAAAAAAAAAAAAAGGAACGATCAATCATCTGACTTATAAAATAGACGGTTAGTCGTTGAAGTCTCTCGTTTATGACGATCGTCCGATGATGATCTACCAGCGAACGATTAGTTTCATCCAAGTTGCAGATCCGGTCTTGCGGACCGCGAATAAAACGTACTGGTAACGCCGGTTGAACGTTCACTGTCGCCGTGTAAATCGACTGGAAACGATCTTGATCGTTCGATATCACTGAGCTTGTCGAATCATCCTCAGGTACTTAACGGTTTAATAGCCGCCCGTCTGTCTCGAGGTGGGAAATTGCGTTTTAAATACGAACGGCCGCGTGTGCAATTCACGCGGGTCGGCTAATGGATATCGATCCGATTACCGATTCATATTCCGATTCGCGGTTGATTCGTAAAATCACCGCTACGACGTTCGTCGGTGGCAGATAACGGGAAACAACGCGGAGCGAGAACACATCTTGTGCCGGTGGCCATGTTCGAGCAATTCGGTGAACGGGCAGGCGAACCGATCGTTTCGTTCGATTTTTCGTCGTGCGATGTACACGAATCTGCGGGCGCGCAACATCGAGCAAGAGAGAGAGAGAGAGAGAGAGAGAGAGAGAGAGAGAGATGGGACAAAAAAAATTGCAACGGTGTAACGGAAAGAGAGGAGGAACGAATAGGCGAGAGAGAGAGAGAGAGAGAGAAGAGAAAAAAAAATTCAAACGAAATCGAAAAAAAAAGAGAAAAAAATGAATAGAACACTGAAGTGGCAAAGCGGGACGGGACAAAATTGATCGTTAAGTGCGTGGCGCTGCGTGACTCGATTGATTGGCCGACCGAATGGTCGAAATCGGTGCGGCTCTTCGCTGGCCTGCGAAGTCTCTGGAGATGCTTGATCATAGGGACGGGGTGGGCCAATTAACAGTGGATTATGCGAATCAAAATTAGCGCGCGCATCAATTTCTGCGCGGCGTTGTCGATGTGCAGTAGTGGGGAAGCCGGTAGGCGCCGTTGTTAATTACACGCCGGTAATTGCACAGATATCCGCGATACGCGGGGCAATTCTCCGCTGGCGAGGAGAAGCCGCGCGCGCACGCCGATCGTGTGCGAGGAAGCGTGCACTTAAAGCGGCCAAGCATTCGTTGTTCGACCGATTATCCGTCGAACCGATTGCTGGTCGAACGAAAACGGGAATGGGCTTCCCTGCGCTATAACCTCGGGCTGTATCGCGTATCTCAGATTGTTTGATCTGCCCGCGAGGCGGTGTCGCGAGTTGGATGACGCCCGAGACGTCAGGATGTAACTTACGATTACGGTTCTCGGTTCTCATCTCGCCGGTATTAAACCGGAGATTTCGGGGACACGCTTACGTAAGGGATGGGAGGACGATGTGGAAGGGGTGAATGGTTTATCTAACTTGACGTTCTCTCGAGATGGAAGCTGGCAGCCGATGGAGTGGGCAGGTTCTCGTTCCCCGAGAAGCGAAGTGTTTCGAAACGAACGTCGTTCGGTCGCCCGGACTGAATTTGAAACAGAAACTTTCGAGTTGAGTCAATTTTATCAACTGGCAGCTCGCGAAATTGTTCGCGTTCGTCTCGTCTCGTCTTGTCTCGTCTCTCGATATATATCTCTCGCCATCCGAGAGGAGCTAACGTTGCGCGCCAAATAACCCTCTTCGCGCGACGTTCCCCGCAGAATCGTGCCAAACGGTGGTGGTTTGAATTCCAAGGCGCGCGACTGCAACCGATCTTATCGCCGGCTTGTTCTCGTACACGAGAACGATTGTTCCCCCTGATAGTAGAGGCAGAGCAGAGCTCTGTACGTATGGATGTATGTGTGTGTGTGTGTGTGTTTGCGAGAGAATGCTCGAGTCTTACTCGCGCGTGGAGCAAGAAGCGCACGCCTTTTCGCCGAGCGGACGTTGTAGTAGCGCCGACCGATGGAAACTGCCGGTTAGGTACACTGCCATCCATCTCGAGGAGAAGTAGACCGGAGGATGGAACGACGAGACTAAGCGAACGTCAGATCCACTGGACATACCTAGCCGGAGGATATTCGATAGTCCGATTGTGAAGCTGGTTCGGGACGTGGAACAAATAGAGAGCACGTCTGCGCGTCGTTGGAACTCTCTCTCTCTCTCTCTCTCTCTGCCTAGTTTTATATATATATATATATACACGTGTACGGTTGGCAAACGTTATACGTGCTCGCGAAAATGGGAGAATTCGGGACGATGGAGCTGCGCACCGGGGGTCTCGCGTCTCTATCTCGTATTATCGCGGTCGACAATTTCCACGGGACCGATTCGGGGAACTCTGCGACGGATCTCACGCGAACTTATCACCGACGCGAAGAAAAACCAAGAGCCGGGCGGAAGAAACCAGGTAATTAGTCGTGTAACGAACGGGGACGTTTATTATCGCGGAACAGCGGACGTACGGTCGGCTAGCCATATTTAGCTACGCCACGCGCATTCTTCTCGTCCCGGATAGGAGAGACCAGTTCTTTTCCACGATGAGTGCGGCCTCGTTCATGCGGCAACTAATGAGAACCCTCCTCGTTCGATATCGATAAGATATTCTCTCGTATTTGTAATGCGTACGTCCTCTTCGTTGACGATCCGCCGGAGAATCTTGATTTTCTCTTCTCGCGGTCCCGTGGGAAGAGACGGCTCTGCTCCTTCCCGCTCCGGGCTACCCCTTGCCCCTTTCGTCTGGAAGCTGGTTCCGTTGGCAAAAGTGAAAAGTCGCGCCGTGAAACTGTGAAACGGCGAGCGGACTCGAACGGAAACAGGACGAAACCAAGCGTAAAAAAACGCGAGCTCCATTACGTCCCAGTGGATATATCCGCGTGTTTGGCCCGCAGTGAGGATCCATCGCGCCTCGTCATAAAACATTTTAAACGGAAAACATTGTAGAGTTTTTCGCCGGCGGAAGCAAAACGGGAGGCTAGTGGGAGAACGCAGCTGGAGCCGGCTGACCAGCTGGAAATTTATCGGCGAGTAGACGCCACGACGCCAGACTAACAGACTCTCTCCTTCTCGTTTCGAGTCAACTTTGTAGGTACATCGTCGTCGTGGTGCCAGGACAACAACGACGACGACGACGACAACGACGACAACGACGTGCCCCGTTGCTTTGCCAAGCGCCACCAGCAGATGCATTTTTATCGCTGCTCGTTCGTCTCGCGTAATTCCGTAGAGTTACGAGGAAAAATTGCCACGGCGCCAACGTCGATGGAACAAAGTAGTTCATACAGCTCGTGGAAGACACGGACAAAGCTCGGGAGAATCGAGAAATTAAACGAGACGTCGATAGTCCGCGCCACTCAATCCTTCCGCTTTCGCCTCTTTGTCGGTGGCTCGGTTGTAATCTCTCGTCTGTCCGTCCGTTTGTTCGTTCCTACGATCGATCCGTTTCTTTCTGACGCGCTCGGCGATATTTTACGAAAATTCAACTCACGGCAAAATAGGGCACGTTGAACGCGCCGGGGCGGCTGGCTGTCAAGGCTGTGTCGCGCGCATTTTTATCACAGCACCGTCGTCACGCGCATATCTCTCCGCATCGAACGCACAGGTTCAGAGTTGCCAGCCAAGCGAGCATAACCAAGCGGGGAAACGGCGCGCGTGTGTCGAGTTGAGTGCATCCTCATTATACGTACTCACGTCGTATAACGCTCGGCCGTGTCGCCGAGAACGTGAAACGTTCGCGTCGGAATCTATCTATCTACGTCGTTGTTCCCCATACGGTAGTATTCATTCGCGAAACGTCGATTCGTTCAGTCCGTCCGAAGTTCAGGCGAACCGACCAACTCGTACGTGTGATCGATGCCAACAACGAGTCAGCCTGAACGTCTGAAGTTACGCGTTCCGAAAATTCGTAAACGAAGATAGTTGCGGAGCAGAACGATCGGAGCAGCAGTCGGTTGAAAGTTTGCTCGGCAGCGCTATTGGCTATTGCTTTCCCGCATTGAGCGTAAATTTGCCAGCTCTTGCGTGCTGCCTGCCTTTCTCGGTACGCGACGCGACGCGACACCATCGAACGGATTCGAACGCGTTCTTATTATTCATAGCGGAGAGCAGTCACCCGGTTCGCACGAGAGAGCGAACGCGTGAAATTTTCACACCTCTGTCCTCCTCTGTCTTGCTCGTTCGCTTTACCCGCCCGCGGTGGCGCTCTTCCTCTTTCGTTCTGACGCTAGCTCGACACCACCAGCCATATCCGATTCTATTCCGTACGCCGGATATTCCGGCACCAGCGACGCGCCACGTATCATTCGCCTTATTTTAGTCGACCGACTCTATCTGTCGTGAATTTCCACGCGAACGATGCCGCACCCTGACTACTCTCTCTCTCTCTCTCTCTCTCTCTCTCTCTGTCGAGCGCGCGCCCGCGTCCATTCTCTACCACGTCCTGTCCTTTTCACGATATCCGCTCGGTGAAAACGCGGCCGTCTACGCGGCCCGGGCACCGGTCAAAGGGAGCGGCAAGTTCCGATCGATTTATCCACCTTCATTATCCATCGTGGTGAATTCGCAGCCACCGGGAACGCCGATTGCGTGAAATTTTCAACCCCCGTCCGGTCTTCCCTGGTGCTTCCTGCGTCCGGCCGGTTCTCCACGCCTCGACGCAGAAACGGGGGCGACGTGCGTCGCGTTGCTCCATGACCGAAATCTCTCGCTTGCTCGCCGATGTATCTGTCTGCTCTCTGTCTGTGCATCATGGTTTCTCTCTGTCTCGAAAATGCCCGCCTCTAACCGCGAAAACCGTGAAGATTGAATTTCCTACAAGAGAAATAAATGTACGCGATATATCCATCCGTCGTATAGAAAAACAAAAATGTATTTGTCACGCTTATTGGCCAATAAGTCGGTGTGGTTTTTTTTTTCTAAGCAAACAGCACGAAACTTTTCCATATTAAACGACGATTTTATTCAATGACGTAGCGATCGTTTCCATTATTTTTCGCCATCTTTCTAGCAGTTTCGTCATCGGGGTCGAAGATTTTTGCTTTTCTCGTCAAATAACTCTAAAGAGAGCGAAACAAGTGAAAGTCTGATGCTGCAAGCTTTGATGTAACAAGAAGAATGTGGTAACATGTGCCATCTTAGCTATAACAATTTCTGTCGAGTCTCCGGTAATGTGATGAATGACAACTCCTTTACGACTCATTAATTCTGGACGTTTTCTTTTTTTATGAATAGCATTAGTTAATTAATACAGTTGTCGACAATGTACACTTCAATCAGTTGTTTCATTCCTTGAAAACAGTTCAAAAAAAAAAAAAAAACACGATGCCTCTCCAATCCCGCCAAATTGACAACATAACCTTCCTTTGACGAAGCTCTGCTTTTGAATCGCTTTGGGCGGTTTGAATCGGTTCGTCACATCGCTTGCTCCACGTTAGAGACGAGCAGACGATTTTTCATCGCTCGTTATCGTACGTTTCAAGAATGGATCGTTTTCCTCACGTTTCAAAAGTGAATCGAACATAAACAGACGAAGTTCTTTAAATGCGGTGCGATGTCCAAAGATCGAGTCTACTCACGTATCCAAGTGCCTCTAAATGATAGTCCACGATTGGATTTTTGACACGTTGAGAATTTCTGCCACGTCTCGTGTCGTGTAGCGACGATTTGCATCGACAGACTCCTTTATTTTGTCGCTATCGATCTCCGTTTGTCTTCCTTATCCGTAGTGCGTAACGAAATTTGGCAAACCATTTCTGGCACACGCGTTCTAACAAAGCATCATTACCGCATAACGTTCTTTCCTCCTTTTAAAACGAAACAACGAAATCTATAAAATATGATATATGCTCGTTTTGATTTTCCATTTTTCAAGTAAAAAGAGCACGCAATAAAGAAGAAACGCTCGATCAATTTGCACGCAATTTTTCGAAAAAAGTGAGCTTGAAATGTTCCCTGTCAAGTGAACTGAACTGAAATTATTTACATTTTACCAACGCCTAAAATCGGCTGTCACATAGGGAAAACTGCACGTACTTGACTATTAGTCAACCAAACGTATCGTCGGTCTATAAAATTCGCGACTCACCTGCGTATATTTGTAGAAGATCTCGCTTTTTTATATCGACGATAATATCTCTTCAATGACCCGACGTTTCACACGGAAATACGTATTTCGCGAAGCAACTCGTTACAGGCGCGATCCATTTGCGTCACCGTGCTTCGGGTGGGAAGCTCTCCTCGCAATCTCGATTCTGTCACTCGACGGGACGCGCTGCGAAATCCGGTTGTTCGCTGAAAGAGCGCCGTGCCGCGCGATTGCTCCGAATGATCGAACGCTTCTCCGATCGTGGACGGAACGATCATCGCCACAGTTTCCTCGTTCATTGCGTAATCATGAATTGTCTCTTTCGCGATATGCCGTTGGGAATATGTGCTTCCCCGACGTACACAAGGATCGGTCTCGACCTTTTTGTTCGCGATCGATGGAAGAGGACGACGCCTTGAGTGATTGGGCCACGGCTGTTCGAATACCATTCTGACGTGTCGCAAACAATTCTATCCGCATTTTTCCTGCGGGCGAACGTTTTCCACGGAAATCTGGTAATAACCTCCTGTTAATTGTCACTTTGCGATACGCGGCTTTCATTTACTATGCCGCGCCGCGTATTTACCGAAAATTGATTGCGACCCGGGTAACGAAATCCTTTCTGCGTCAATACAGGCGTCCGTATGTGGAGAATTATAATTCGTTCAGTTCGCGTGCCGTTCGCGAAATAAATCAATTCTCTCTCTTCACAAACACATAT
>WIUT01006168.1:0-13749 GCA_010645135.1 Tetragonula clypearis
CTTCAGATTACAAAAGATTAATTTATTGATCTATTAATAACTATTCATTTCTAGATCTCACTGTTAGACTGGAATAAATAGACACGATTAACGAATTAGAACTTCAGATTACAAAAGATTAATTTATTGATCTATTAATAACTATTCATTTCTAGATCTCACTGTTAGACTGGAATAATTAGCCACGATTAACTAAACAAAAGATTAATTGTTCGAATTACAAAAGATTAATCGTTCGGATTACAGATGAATAATTTTCACGATATTTATTTTTGTTATTGAACTCACCGAAACAAGCAAAGCCGCGGCCCGACGAGAAAAGTGTCTCGAATCGTCGTTCCATCTGGCCTCGAAGATAGACCTGAAACAGAAAGGAGCGAATCATTCAGGTGAACATCGTCGCTAATCGTCGACAATCTTTAACCCCACCGGTTATACTGTTATTCACTCCGAGATCGAATCAACGCCCGACCCAAAATCCTCTTCATTATTTCTCATGCTTTCTCTGCTAATCGAAGCAGGCATCTCCTATTTAGTCAAAGATTCGCCTAACTCGCGAATTTGCCAGCCCCGATTTACGTTCCCCGGAGCGTAGTTCATTCAAATACGTCGGCCCTGCATAATCCAGTGTAAACAGTTAATCCGATTTCGCTATTTTACGGTCGAGCATCGTATCGTCTTTGTCTAACGCCGATAGCCCTTTATTAACGCAAATCTTCCGCGTGTAAATCCTATTCACCGCCGTGTATGCAAAGGAGGGCGTTGTTCGCATTCCGTATCGCGCGACTTTAACACGCTGCACTTTCATAACGCGATTTCACTCGCGCATCGTTGTGCAATTCCGCTGGCGAGTAACACTTTTTTTCGCACGAGTTTCGTCGGTTTTCAATAATTCGAAGTGAGAAGAGAAGCGCACATACGCTTTTGTTCTCTTTATTTATAATATCTTTGTTACTTTTCATGTTTGTTTCTTTCTAATGATAATTATACGACGAAACTTTTAATTCGTAATATCGTTAATTAAAATGCGGATCTTGTGAGAAACTTCGGAATTTATCTGGTACAGAAAAATATATGGAAAAATGTTTGTGTTCAATGAAAAAAGTTCTTTGTTCAAGTTCTGCATTGTTAGTTGAGTTCATAAATGCATCGATGAATTTTCCAAAAAAATGTTCGTTGAATCGTGTTTCATAATCTTCGACAGTGTGTACTTTGTCGGACGGGTAAATTTTCGGGAAACTTATCAACTAACAATAACAAAAGATTTCACATTGGGCCGCGAACTTAAATTTAAACCTAACCTGACGCAACTAACGTGGTTGAAGTGACGAATCGGATGAAAAAACTATCTTTGTCAAAATACATCTTTTAATACTTCTTTTCAAGATCATTGTCATTTTAAGACATTTTAGGAAACGCGTATTCTTTTCCTTTCCATCACGTGAAAAAAAAAAACACATTCGAATATATTTGTGATATGACCTTCAAACGACCTTGGACTTTAACCTGTTGATCGCCGCAGTTTTTTAGAGACCGCTCATTTCGCACGCGAATTTTGTTTCTTGCCTTTTTTTAGAAGCAGCTTTCGAATATATCCAAAATCAAGGAAGAATATATACATATTTTTCGATTTTTTTAGTGTTAGAAAATGATTCTAAATGTCACTGTTGAGGAATAGAAATTAAATTCGCTTCTAGCTAGCGTACAGACATGGCGCGCACCGGTGCGATCAAGTGGTTAAAATTGAATGAACCTGAATTAAAATTCTTTCGGAAAACGTGCGAGTTCATCAATAATTCCCAACGAAGCAATTCATCGCGATCATTTTGCCAGACTGGAACGCTGTTCGTTCCTTTCGCGATATCTTAACGCGGCTCTAAATATTTCCCCCAACTCTTTCGATCCTCGCGAGAAGAAGGGGCTGGTGACCTAAATCAGAGCTGGCTCGTATTATCCTGCCGGCATATAGATCCTCCACCCGCGACCGACTGAAGTTCTCGTTATGAAGGTGGGTCGCGAGGAGGAGAGGGAAGAAAGGGCGAAGAGGTCGCGTAAAGTCGCGCGAGCTACACGGAACGGAGAGAGAGAGAGAGAGAGAGAGAGAGAGAAATACGCACACAGTGTTACTTCTTATTTCAGGATTTATTGGCGCGCGTTACGTGTCGCGTTTCTAAACTGCTCGGCTGGCGTGGCGCCTTAAACGCTTACCTCTTGATTGAATGCCAGGAGCGACAGAGGTCGTAAAGAAGGTTTAGAGGCAAAACAGTAATGCCTGTTTCCTTGGCAAGCATCGACAGCGCCCCCAAGCACACGCTGCTCCACACGTAAGCCGTTTGCTGCCTGCAACACCAAAGGGAAGAAAAAAATTGAATTTCATTTGATGACCGTGTTTAGCGGATAGCATCCGATTTTAACACTTTCCAGGAAAGATATTTAAAACAATATGTAGGATATATTACTTTTATGTATATTTTACAAATGACCGTAACATTTTTGTTGTTAATACCATATTAATTTAACTAATTTTGGTCTTATTAATGTACTACAATAATCGAACCTCTGTTTTCAAGAATTCAGTTGACACTATCCCGGCAAGATGTTTAAAACGACATGTAGGATATATTACTTTTGTGTATGTTCTACAAATAACCGTAAAATTTTTGTTATTAATACTATATTAATTTAACTAGTTTTGGTTTTATTAATATACTACAACAATCGAATCTCTGTTTTCAAGAATTCAGTTAACACTTTCCTGGCGGAATATTTGAAATGATAATCGCATGCAAGAGATATAAATAATTGTGCAATTTTTGCTACTGTGCCATATCAATTTAATTAATTCTAGTTTTATTAATGTACTATAACAATCGAACCTGATTTCAGACTATCAGTTTGAATTGCTTAAAAGATACAGTTGTTCTTGAAAATTAATATTAATTCCTGTTTGAACAGAAACACGAGTTTATAAATCTACTTGTAATTTTAGTTATCGTTTAAATTATATAGTGATTTTTATGTAGAATATTTTGATACGATTGTTCTAGCATTAACAAGTATTTTCATTTATTTACTTATATTAACATCATTGAACGACCAAAATCAAATGTTATACACACATTTGTGACGCCTGTCGTGAAAGTATTGAGACGGAATTGCGTAATAGGATTTTCGTAATATTTCGTGCGTTCGCCGTACGGGAAGCAACGGAGGGATGAAAAATTGTAACTTGGTGAAAAGAAATCGTGCAACGATCCACTTGGTCGCATTTGAAAGCGCGAAGACTTTCTATTCTACTTTCTATTGTAATACTGAGGCTTTCATCTTTTTCGAAAATGTTCTTCCGAGTTTTGTCGTTGAAAGTTGTCGTTGAAATTCAAACTTGTCTGAGAATATTGAAAAATTTTTTTCGTTATTGGATGTACCATTATTTTCGAGACTGAAGATACTGAAGTTTTCTCTTTCGCGATAAGACTCCATATAACTTGCTGTACGATCTTTCTTCCTTTTTTTTTTTTCATCATTTTCATCAAATTTCAACATCAGAGTTGGATGCAGAATTCGTTTAACCTCAATATTCAAATAATAAAGCGACGATGAAAAATCTGACAGCAGGTCTTAAGGGGTCAAAGACCTTGGAGATTTCGATTTTCGAGATCATGATGGATCTAGTCATGAAACAAAAATTTTCCAATGGTCAGGAACGTTTGGTTACTATTTCATCGCGAAACAGAAAATCTCTCGTGATTTTTATTCCTCTGCTTCCGTCAATTTCGAATAATGATGGAATAACTCTCGCTGAAATGGTCAGCAGACAACGTGGAATTGATACACCCTTTAGTTTGCTTTGTAATGCAATATGGTTAATCACTGCATTTCACTGTGTTGTTTTAATTGTAAACGCTGCGAGTTGTTTTCAAACTCACGTATAGCAGAACCTGATATTGAGAGGCTTTGTTCATTTCTGTATTCAGTGATTAAAAAAAAAGTCCGATCGTTTGAAAATTATTCGCACAGGTCATACAAGAATTTTATACAATTATGTAGTTTTATATGACTAACTCAAAAGAATTTGATTCATTTTAAAATCATTTCTACAGATTATAGGAGACATTTTTTTCCACAAAATTTTATTTAACTAATTTAACCGAAAGCTCTGGCCATTCAAAATTCGTTAATACTATTTCCAATTTGTAAAACGTATTCATCGAAAAAAATTTTATACGATTAACTCAACAGAATTTGACTAATTTCAATTATTTAAAATCTATTGAAATCATTTCTATAATTTAACAGAACAAAGCTTCAATCATCCAGATATTCGTCGAAAGATTTCACGCGGTTAATTTAACAGAATTTTATTAATTTCAGGTCGTAAAAAGCATTTTCTAAAAAAAAAAAAAAATTTACGTAACCAATTCAATATCAAAGTTTAATTACATCAACATATTACAATTTGCAAATTACGTGATTTTCAGAAAGACACGGCCCTTCGATCGACACGACTAAATTCATTAATATAATGATTGCAAGTAATTTACGTAATTACCAATTCAGCAGGCATTAGCAGAGGATATAGTGTACATGGTAATTATCAAAAATATTTACTCAACGTCCTTCCACCGTTTGGCTGTCATGTTTAACGTATAATAACAACCTGGCCAGCAAGCCAAGAATACACGCAATGTACAATGTACAGGAGGATTTGCGCTTTGCTTGGGCAAACAGCGCCTCAGTTGTGGCAGTAGACTAAGCTTCCGCTTACACATTTTCTCTTTTCGTATACTTTATGCGTATAAGACGACGTTTACAAGCGTGGCTGCAAACAATTTAAGACAAACGAAACAAACAAGCAAAATCCAAGCACTGGCACACCTGGTGAACTTCTTCCAGAGTTGTCAAACAAACTCGAAACAATCGAACAACTGAACAATATAGTTTCGTCTGACGTTTTTTCGCAGTTTGGTAGATTCTATTTTTTATTTTCCCTTTTTCAAAATCTTCCGTTTCACTACCTAATTCGACGCTAGAATTTTGAACATAACGTAGAACAAAATCCATCCTGGATCACGATGGATTAAATGTGTCATCTTACTTGCCGCAGTCGCGTTCTCAGAAAAAATGAACGGCCATTCTTTCGGCAAAACACGTACATTGCCCTAGGTGTTAAACGAGCAGTAACTCGAAAATATCGCTGTATCATTTAGATGTGATATGTAGTTGCGTTAAGCAAGAAACGGGGAAAAATTGTTGCTATTTGTTTAACCTTGGATGACTGTGTGCATCGCGTATCCAGAATATACGCGTGTAATATGACTTTTCTAAGTAATTTTAAATTATATTTCGTTGATTACAAACCTCAGGATATCGTATCACTTTTTTTCTACTTTTCAGTCTTTTATCGATTGACAAAAAGAGGAATTTTTAATGAAGGTAATACACATGTCACATTAACCTACGTATTGTGTCATTACTGGAAATAGCTATTGTACGTGACTGACTTTGTTTTGTTAATATGTTATTTGTTTTCATAGACATTTCACCAAAAAATTAGGCCAGTATCATTTTCACTCCGCAAGAGCGCAAATATGAACTTCGATTGAATTATTAAAATGACGTACGCGTTGGGAAATACATGGTATTTTCAGTCTGAAATTATTGGTACAGTTCAAAAGACGATTGAATAAGATTTGTTGGACGTTGCCACGAAATGTTCTTTTACAAACACATCGAAAGTGATTAACGTTTGAAACGTTGAAGATACAGTAGAAAGAAAGTAGTTCAGTTTCCAAATAAAACTGGACTTGATAAGTATAATGAAGTCCTGCCAAGGAAGGAAATACGTTTAATATAAAGCTGTGAATAAAAAACGAAACGAGCGCGCAATCTGGGTTATATTCTCTTGGCCTAAAAATATTATACGAGACGAAAAAGAAACGAACTGTATTATATGACTTGTGATAAGTAAATAGTTATGTATCACATATTTTGCGCGAGTCCTACATATCGTAACCTATTTCATTTCTGAAGGAAGATATAATTTTTCACTCGATATGAACAGGATGGTTTCATAATCAGAAACTTATAGCACGTCTGAAACGATACTTGATTCATTAAAAGTATTCGAAAGTCATCATTTCGGCAGTCTTTTTTCTAATTTTTGCTCTCTTTCAATCTGATTAATGCAACGGAGTGCTGCGATTTATAATTATATTAATTCGTGATGGAATTAATCAATAATTATTAAAAAAAAATAATTAACGATAATAATATGAAAATTCAATTAAATTGAAATTTGTAAATATAATAAATTGACGGATCAAATCTTTCAAATAAATTGTATAACAAAATTAATTTCATTTTATTGGAAATTTATCAAATCTTTTATTTAAATTTAAATTTATAGAATTTAATAATATAAAAAGAACTGCATCGTGCAACAAGATCCAAACCGCGACAGCAACAAATAAATGAATGAAAGAGCATAAATAATTGCAAACAGAGCGGCGATTATTCGAAGATTTCTCCACGCGGCTCAATTTCGTATGCGACTTTCCAGGATCGCTGTTCAAAAATTTACCTACCGCCGCTGCTTTGAAGAGCTATTCATAACCGTAAAAAAAAAAAAGAAAAAGAAACAATCAAATTAAAAGACCACTGACGAAGTTAATAATCACGTCTCGACTGAAACTTAACGAGGATCATTAGAACGTACAATAAACTTTGACCCATCTTTGTATCGCGGAAGCACGAGGAAGCACAATCGGATTCATTCTTCGGACCATATATTATTCAGTGCATTGTGCTGGGCCGGACGATCGTTGGAAAGTAGATAACAATCTAAATGAAGAAAGAAGAACTATTTGGCGATTCTTTCTGCGTACGAAAAAAATAATGGAAACTTCTCGTAGGAGGACAGGACCGCGTTAAATTCCAATTGAACGTTCACGCTGTTTGTCGATACATCTGCATGATGAATAATCGTAAAATCGTCGGTCATCATCCCATTCAACTGGTCAGCGTTTAATTCGAAACGTAACAGCGATACAAAAACCTTGACGAACTTAAACGTTCGGCAAAAATTTCATTCCGCCTGCTTTCACCGAGATAATTCCAATTTGCATTTAAATTACGTTTCTAAAGCGAACTTGTTCGCGGGAGAAGAAATATCGCGCACTCGAAGAAAAATCATTCGAATGTACAAGAAAAAAAAAAAAAAGAAGAAAGGAAATAACGTGCACGTAGAACTTATAGAGGTGATATACGTATGATTATTAGTTTGAAGATCAGAAAATGATATCTTTACCAACGTAACAAATAGAATAAAGTCAGATCATTTGTTAGACTACGTGTGTTTGTATAAATTCATACGAACAGAAATAAAAAAAAAGAAAAGAAAAGGAAAGAAAACAGAAAATTCGTCACAATAACGTTGTAAGGACATGTTTCAGATATTTCGTAAAATTTTGTATCGTTAGTTTATTCTATGAAGATTTTGCATCTTCGAGAGTTTATTATATACAGATCACTTTTTATATACAGATCGTTAACAAACAGAAATTTCAAAATTATCTTTAAAAATTCACTGCCGCATCCTGCAATTTGTAAAAGTAAATTCGTCTCGTGATCATTGAAACAGCGAATATCGAATGACTTTAAAACCGGGGAGAGGTTAATTTCTTGTAAAATGGGAAAACAGTGTACATTGCACGGTCTTGTCTTCGGAGAGACAACCAGAGAGGTGTTTCAATTTCCACTCAGGCTAAATTGTTATTAAGAAAGTTCGTAACTTGTCATTTGAACGTGTCAGCAACGTCGCTTGGACGGTCGGAGTAGTAAAGTTAAAGATATATCGTCGATAACAATGGCGTCGCGAGAAACTCGCCGCTGGTTGCCTTCTATCTTTCCATTTCCTCCGTCCCTTCCGTTTTTTATCTCTCACCCGAAGAGGGCTACAGTTCCCCGAGAGAACTATTTCAACTTCTCGGAATTAAATTAGGATATCTTTGAGGCGCGCGGCCTGCCGATGCGAGAACTTCGGAGAAACGCGAAAAAAGAGAATTTTATTTTTCTAACGAGACAAGAAGTAGAGGGAGATGGGAGAGCAAAATAGAACGAAAGAGAGAGAGAGAGAGAGAGAGAGAGAGAGACGATGGTGTGCGTCGATGGTAACAGTCACGTGTTCGAGAAGTTTGGGAATATACATTTCCCTTCGCCGGGAGGGCGAAATTGAAATTCGCCTAGGTTCAGACAGATTTCTCGTTTCACCTCTCTCGTATTTCACGGCAAATTAAACGATTATTTAAATTCCCTCTCTCGTTTACAGTTTTGTTCCCGTTCGCAGGTCGCTCTCGGTTCGCCCGTTTTTTTTTTGAGACCCGTAGTCTCGGATTAGGATTGTTATTAAATTCGTCCGTGATATTCAGATTGAATAACCTTGATATTCGATGGTTCTCACGTTTCGAACTTTCGGCGCATTACACTCTTGGAATTGGAAAGTCAAACATAGAAATGGAACTGGTCTAACCCATCGCGCGAATGTTCCTGATAGATTTTGTAGAAATTCACTTTAATATCGAGTTTCGTGTGTTTGTTCAGTTGTTCTTTTCTCGTGCCATGTCTAACGAGAGATGTTTGGATGTAACGAACGGCAAGGTAAATTTTTAACGAACATTTTGTGAATAAATCTTTCAGGATCGTTAGAAAGATTTTATGCTATCAGAAGACGATCGTTGCTAATATTAACAGAACAACCGAAGAATATCTAAAGAATAATTTGTACTGATGAACAAACATGGCGTTCGTTATGCGTTATTGGAATTGAATTCTATACCGATCAGTAAAACAATGAAGAAAAATTTTAAATTGAATCGACAAATCGTACTACGACGCATCAAAAAATTTCTAATAGGTTAATTTTCGTTCAAGGATATTTTTGAAATTCATACCGAATAATAAACTTGGAATTTCATTCCAATGAAATTTTATTCCCAGTATTAATCAAAAGTGTAACAAAATAAAAATTTGAATTAAATTGATCGTTCGTTACAATGTACTATTTTTATCCCTGTAGGTCAACTTTCATCGAATCTATATTTTTATCAAAAAAAGAAAAATTGTACAGTATTAAACAGGAAATAAAGTTTCATTACATGTCGTTCCAGTGAAACTTCATTCTCAACGTTAACCAAAAATATAACAAGATAAAAATTTGAATTAAATGAAAATTAAATTGACTATTCGTTGCAACATACTCTTTTTATCTTTGAAAAGAAAATCCTCGTAGATCAACTTTCATCGAATCTTTCTACTAAAGGAAATTACAATTATAGAATATCAGTATTAAATATTAAATAAAATTTCATCATATTCATTGTTCCAATGAAATTTTATTCCCAACGCTGTCAAAGAGCATGATAAAACGAAAATTTGAAAAATTTAAATTGGCCATTTGGTATTTTTTTATCCCTTCAATGGAAGATCCTTGCAGACCAACTTTCATCGAATTTATATTTTCATCAAAAAAATTACACAGCCAGAGTGTGTCAAATACAGTTTCAAATATTAAATAAAATTTCATTACACGTTGTTCCAGTGAAATTTTATTGCCAACACCATCCAACAGGATAATAAAATAAAAATCGAAACGAATCAACTACTCGTATTACACCGCATCATCGTTACTGTCGCATCAGCTCCAATCTACCTCTCTTTCAGTCCTTTCATCTAAAAAGAAGAAAAATCGCGTGCTTCGTTCACGTTTCCAACCGGTCTATGTATACTAAAATTATCGCAGCGAATACACTGCGAAATCTGCGAGAGGGATCGCGCAGGACGAGGTTAACGCGACGAGGAACAAGTTCCGCGAGGAGGCAAAAGCGCGAGCTATATATGATGGCAATAAAAACAGCCGGAGGATGTCCAGAGCAGAACGACGCGGCATTTCTTACAATTTACATCAAAGCTCCGTAAGTAAGATTAATGAACGGTCGTCGTAACGAGGCGGGGTGCCGAGTTCCGTGAGCAACGGAGCAAAAACAGCCCGCCGGCTCGTGTGCTCGCGCCGGAAGACGGGAGGATTACGCGCAGGAATTATTACTTATTGGATATTCAACCGACAATTACCATCGGTGAAAAGAAGTCCGCGTCGGGGGAAACCGAGCGCCGTTTCGCCGATCGTAACTTGGAATAAAAAGCACGAACGGCCTGGCGAGATAACGATTGAAGCGGTAGAAGGTTCGTTGATCTTGCGATCTATCGGACAACGCTCCGTGTTCAAAAATAAATGATTCGTCAAGCCAATGATTGTAGCTGTTCGTACTTGGAACTGGAGTTGGCAAGATTGTTTAATAATCACGAGTGATTCAAATTTTCCATTGTTTTTTTTTTTCTTTTAAACATGTAGTTATCATTGAGTTAAGTTATTAATTGAATTCTCATGTTGGGAATTCGTGTTGGGTAATAGCGTAGGTAGACTGCGAATGTTTGTGCAATAGCATATTTTCATGAAAATTATTAAAAGAATATAGCCGAAATTATCGTGTTTATTGAATATTGAATTAAATATTATATTAAATGTTACATTGAATTAAATATCATATTTATTGAGTACAAAAAGTATTCGTCTTTGGATATTTTTCACATTTTTGCACGAAGGAATGTACTTCTGCGTCTTTAAATTCTTCGCAAGTTCGTAAAGATCCGCGACTAATTTGGTCAATTGTTACAAATCAAAATTGAATGAAAGTGTTACTGCAAAAGTCAGAATCAATCGATTGACAAGAGAGTGACGTATTCAGGGCATGAATTAATTTTAACGAAGTGACTTCCACTGATTAGCTACTAAACTATTCATACATCGAACATTCTCATCGAACGTATGCAAAGAAGTTTCTTGGAATTCTCTTGAACACTCTGCAATGTTCCAGACGTTAAATATACATGCTTGCACGTACTAAAGTTGTATATACATGAATAATATAGTTACGTAATACTAAATGTTAATGTTATGCAAAGTGAATGCTTCTCTCTCGTACTTTAAGAGGAACGTGAAGCATCGAGAGTGAAAGTACACGAAAGCTGTTTCAAAATACAAATACAAAATATATTTAAGCATCAATTTCCAGGTTACGTTATCCGGGTCTCGTCTAAAAGTTGATACTTGATACTTCAATTTGACGAAGACGCGACAGCCGAATCTTTTTTCGCTCTGATCGCTGGGCCATAAATTTTTATGCATTTATAAAAAAAAAGGAAAAAAGACATTCAAAAAATCCACAAAATATAGGATGTGTGCTGTGATATTTAGTAACAGAAACGAAATCCGTTTCGCAAATAAAAATCACAAATAAATCTGCAGAAGCTGCAACAACTAGCAACTATCGCGGCTAAAGCCTTCATAAATATTTTACTCGGAAAATTTAAAATGCAAATCGTTCGCGACGCCGCTCCGCCGAAGGATATTAAACTGTCGAAAGAGCATCGAGCAGTTATTCCGGAGAAACGTTGAACGAAATAGCGATAGTAATAGCAATAAATCGAGGAAACGAACGCCTTCGGATTCGATCGAGAACGTCTGATCAACGTAAGTCAGCGAGCCACTTAATTTCCGGGCAAGTGTGCATAAGCAGCAGCGAGAAAGAAGATCCGGTCTCGAATCGACCGGATTTAAAGGGTGGCAATTACGCGGATAAGGCCGGAGTATCGCGGCTGAAAGGACAGGATAAACCAAAGGGAAATGGAAAAACCGGCGAATGGATTGCCTTCGATTCGGCGACAACCGCTTTATCCGGCATCCAGCTGTCAATCGATCGACCCCGACGATGGCTTTACTTTTCTCTCCCAAGGTTCTTCGAAAAAACTCGCCCTCCTTTCGAGGGTATTTGGCGGCTTGCGACCTTCCTCCGAGTATGGAAACGTCACGCTTCTTGAATAGTTTTTTAAAGCTTCGAGTTTTATGATTCGACGAATGAGGACGAGGTGTTTCGACGAAGAATACGGAAGATAGAAGACGCTTGTCCTTGGAGGATACAAGTTTCAAGAAACAAAGAAAGAAAATGTAAAAATTGAAAGAACGTTTGAATCTAGGTCAGTTTCATATTTTTGTAACAAAACTTGCGCATTTCTGCGTGTATATATATTATGCTGTTTCTCGTTCAATTATTCGATGAATAAATAATTCTTCTGCAACGTATAACTTATTTGAAGTGAAAATCGTATCACAATGTACGCAAAGGTATAACTGTTCATGTTGACAAAAAATCGGCCTAGAAAATTTACGGTATCTAGAAGATTTACGGAAAAGTAGTAGAGCTATAGGAAAAAGCTTATTATTCGTTTGAAAATAAATTTCCGATATCGGTGTACGCGTAATCAGAACCATTAACGCTCTCACGGAAGAATTACTGCTGCAATTTCAAGAAAATTCACTGCGGTAATTACTTTTTTACATAGTCAGAAAGATACGTACACACACACACACACACACACACAGAGAAAGAGAGACAGACAGAGATTCCTTTCAAGATGAACTGAAAAGCAGTCAACATCAAACGAGTCAAAAAACATTATTTTCATTAAAATTAGAATCCACCGTGAAACAGCGTTAAGAGTAATTGTTCCTTTAAAAACTCCTTTAAAAAAGAAAAAGGAGAAAATGCACGGGCACGATGATCCACTAAGCGGAACTAACTAAGAGATCCAAGGATCCCACGTTACTGTTACGTTCGCTGAGGCTCACAGTCGAATACGTTTCAGCAATTCGACGAACGATGTCACTGGTTTCGAACAACGAACGTTTGTTCACAAACATTTCGCATTCTCCTCCTCCTCCTCGTCCTCGTCCTCGTCTTCCTCTTGCCCCCTCCATTCCAGCTACTTTTTTTTAAATACAAATATTCATTCGAGATTCATTACCTAAGAGCTCGAGGGTTGGCACACTGACCCGATTCGACGGCCGATTTAAACGGAGCAACCGCTTTCCCCGCCATTTGCGAGCTACGCGTCTTCGTTTCTCTCGATATACCGCGGCATTTTACCACGGCTCGCGTCGCTATCACGATATTTGTTTCCCTTATTCTCGTCGAAATGGTGGATGGAAAAGGGCGAGGGGGGAAGAGAAAAAAGCGCACGTTTGCTCGACGTCGAGAGCGCGGCTATCGATTGCGACGCGAGAGCGCGTTTTCCGGTTTCGTGGTGCAAACGAACCGGGTCCGTGAAAAGGTTCAAATTTAATTACGCGACCCGACCCGCGCCCGTTGAAATTAATTTCACTGAACAGGCACTGCTGTTGCTTTCGTTGGGTAACTTCCCCACCGCGGTGCTCCCGATTCGGAAAGGAAAAAGTCAATCGCGAACGCCAGTCAGGCGCGGAAAGCGTTTTACGACGCTCGCCGGGAAGCGTAAACTGCGTACGAGTGATAAATGTTAACACCGAGCTCGTCGAGTTGCATATAATCTGGGCGATGAGGTTCGTTCAGCGGTGATCTCGATTTGGAAAACCGATAGAGTGAACTGTCAGGAATTACCGAGAACGGGGACGCAATGTTAGATTCAATTCGAATTATTAACTTAACCCTTTGCCCTCGACAAATCGTTTGCTGTATCATCTACCAGCAATTTATTCACGAAGCATAATCACGTCAATACAATCGTTCAAATGGTATTTGAAAATTTCGTTGATTATATCTTTCCAACGTGTAACATCGTTTTCAATTTAAAGCAACCATCAGTGGGTGCTAAACAAGTATA
>WIUT01006169.1:0-13747 GCA_010645135.1 Tetragonula clypearis
AGAGAGAGAGAGAGAGAGAGAGAGAGAGAGAGAGGAAAAAGAAAATGGTGAAGACGCGTCGCTGTCGTCGTGCTGTAATTGAATTAAAATTTGAATCGTCCTGATGAAACGAGCGCCTTAAATGGCGATGAAAGAGAGAGAGAGAGAGAGAGAGAGGACGAAGCCTCTCTCGTGAAGTCGGATAAAGGGTAGACGAAAAAAAAGCTGCAGCCATTGAAGGTTACGTCCCTTCCGAAGAGTAATCTCGCGTCGATTTCTTCTTCTCCGGCGAAACTGTAAAAATGCAAAGTGAATTCTTTCCACAAAGAGAGGAAGAGAGAGAGAGAGAGAGAGAGAAAGAGTGCCGACGTAGCGTATTTTGCCTCGCTTCGAGACTGCATGAAATGGTTCCCTTGTGTTATATTGCATATTCTATGTACGTTATGCATATATATATATATATATATATATATATATATAAAATACGTGCACAGTATGTACCGAAGTTGTTTTAAACGCTTGCGCGGTTTCAAGTTGTGACGTGTACTCAATACTGGAAATTGATCACAATTTATGCCGGCCGGCGATCTTTACGAATCCGCTCGGAATTTCTTTCTGTCGTGGCTAATGGTTATTCAACCTCTAACGCGCGGAGAACGCGATAGTCCTCTAAAAGAATGTCTAACCTTGTGGAGAATATTCGTACGAACTCGTTGCTCGCACTCGTTATTTCTCTAACAAAGTGGCTCTATATCTCTCGTTCAAGAATCTGTCTGTAAAACTCGAAACTTCGAGGAACCACAAGGAAAATTAGGAAATTATAATAGAAAAATATTGAAATAATCAACGTTCTAAAGGAGTACAATTTAAATTGCAATTGTTCGCCAATTTAAATTCTTGGACATCAACTCAGAAGAGTCTACATCAATTTTCAACATTCCTATCTTCGAATTTTACTTCACACGCTTCTCATCGCGTTCATCGCTCCTGTTGCTCGGTCGAGGACATTTTTCAAAGAACCTCTTATCGTTTAACGCTCGTTGTCGCCGCGGGGTGCGCGTTGCACGATTACAACGTGCGTAAATGGAAAATGCACGTGTAAATGGGAAATCGACTCGGTATATCGCACGATGGCCGCGTTAGGTCGCGCGAGATGTCACGTACTCGGAACGCGTGCGTGTGGAACAGCCGAGACTCGCGTTTTCCTTCTGGCGTGTACGAGACTGAGTTGTACCTATCCGAGAAACGTACGTGGCTGGTTGAGAACGGGTGGATCTTTCTACCTCTCGTTTAAAGAGCGATGGCCGCTGAAGGGCGGAAACTCTAGCCTTTCGAGTCGAACTTGGAACCGAGTTAAGAGTTTCTTCTCGTCGCTTCTTCTCTTGCCTTCGTCTCTCGATCTCTCCTTCTCTTTCTCTCTCTCTCTCTCTTTCTTCCTGCTTTCCCCTTGCTTTCTCCGCGTTTATTCCTTTCGTGGTTTCCGTCTTCGTCTCGCGGTCCCGGCGGAGCGACACGAATCGAGCGACGTTTCACTACTTCGACACGTTTCGGTCATCCCGCGGCGTTACTTGCGAGACTCGTGGATCGATTGTTTACCGATGACTGGCTGGAATATTTAAATTATAACGCCTTCTTCACGAGCTGTGGATATACACGGCATCAATTTTTTGGAGTAATGTTCGCAATACACTTGAGCCGTCAAGACGAACTTTTTCTGTTTCTTTCGATAGTGGAATATTTGTACTACGAGAAATTATTGTAATGATAAATCTTTCTTTAATCTGTCGTAATTCAAAAAATACCGGCTATAGGTATAACTGTCAGTGAAGGCTTTAGATTAGATTTTTAGTTGAATTAGGTTAGGTTAGATTTCAAGGTTTGAAAGATTAAAGTTTGTTTAAAAAAACGTTCCACGTCCTGAAAATGTTGTACCAGGAAATTCAAAAAAGATTCCATCTGAAAACGGACTTAGGAAATGATTAGATCAGTGTGTACATTTCTCGCGTCCCGTTGTTTGGCCCTTGGCGGCGCTTCGGCGAAGCTATCGTAGCGAAAGGGTTAACAACGTGAAAATTTGTTGGAAAATATTACTTTACACGTATCGAAATAGTTGCTTTGTATAGACATTCGATGATTTTTAATCAGGGGTCAGTCTCGTTTTTGACAACGAGAGAAAATCTTTTCTCTTCCGTTGTTGTTGCTTTTGATATAAGATCCATTCACAAACTCGTGATCCATCAACAACTGATCCATCTGAATCTATGGATTGAAATTTACCAGAGACAATTAATTAATTTTTTCACGAATGACTGTTGTGCGTTGATATGATTGCGAGAGCAACGAACACTACACTTCGAAGTATGAGCCGAGCTTTAAACAGGTCGCTGGGTATCCATAAGACGCGATTTTCATTCCCATAGATTCCCACGGGACTTGCAACGCGTAAGTACGCTTTACGTTTCTGCAATTCAACACCGGCGACGTCGAATTCGTAGAATCCGATACGATTCGCAGTGGACGTGCAAAACACGATATCATCGAACATATCTCGGTTTCACACCGCATAAATTACGACGAGAGTCTGTAATCACGAGAGATTTCTACATATACATAGAAATATCCTTCTTAGTCACTCGAAAAGCTGAATTTCGCTCGAGATCCGTCAAGAAATATACTTTATTTGAAAGATAATAAAATGATCGAGGTAGTCGTCGTTTACACGACTTAAATCTCGGATATTTCGTCGTCAAGTTTCCCAATTACTCGGACACAATAGCCGGAAGTGGGATAAAGCCGAGCCAGATGGATAGAGAATTAAAAAAAAAAAAAGAAAAAAGAAAAGGAGGAGAACAACGTGGTTGCACATAACGCGTGAAACGCCACCTATTTAATTGATTGTCGCTGCGGGGGGAACGTTAGAACGGTTAATTATTTTTAATTATCCCTTCACTAGCCGAGCGATTAGTCCGAGCAGCAGTGGCGTCGAAGTTTTCGCAAGTCGTTGCCTTTGTCTCGTTTATTATGGTGCACGGTCATTCTTCCGGCGGCAACCCTCCGCCTTACCATATACCATACCTTACTATATACTATACCTTACGATACCTTACCATATAACGTACCTTACAATACCTAAACCTAACCTAACCTAAATCTAACCATACACCATACTTTACGATACCTTACCAAATACCATATCTTACTATATATCATACCTTACCATACAGCATATCTTGCGATACCTTACCATACACCATACCTTACAATACCTAAACCTTTTTTTTTTTTAAGTGGAGGAAATTTTCATAAGACACCTGAGTCTTTTAAGGGAAGACCCAGGTAGTGTTGGATTTTTATTGACTAAAACCTCCATGATTGCCGCCCTCCGCACGTTGGGAAAGCTCTGGAACCTTTTTATACACACAGAGCTCTCCCGTGCTGTTGTCCTAAAGGACAATGTCTTTTTTTCGTCCGAACAGGGGCGCTCCTGGACCCTCAGATTAAGTCTGATGCTCTACTGACTGAGCTATCCCCTCACAACAATACCTAGATCTAACCTAACCTAAACCATACACTATACCTTACGATACCTTACCATATACCATACCTTATGATATCTTATCAGACTGCGTACCTTACCGTATAGCGTACTTTACGATACTTTACCATACACCATATATTACGATACTTTACCATACAGCATACCTTACGATACCGCATTTTTTACAATACCTCGGCATATACCACCGGCTGAAACTCTCGGGTCGTTCGAGCCGATCCGGGACGATTGAAGATTAATTTCAGGAAAGCCGTGCATTGCCAAATTGGCTTTCACGCATCAGGGGCCGTTTAATCGATGAACGTGGCTCGCTTTGATCACGCGTATCGGAGCAATCGTCATGCGCTGTATATTAGGCTTCTGTTCTAAAATGAATCAAACTCTATTATCGTGGGCCGTGGCAACATTCAGCCATTCTGCCGTTAGCTGTCAAACGTTCGTAGATACGCGCGACCAGTCTCTAATGAACGTAACTTGGAGTTTCGCTCTTTGCAGACGACAATTCCCGTTTAGGTGATATCGAAATTCTCAAGTTTCCCGTTTTCACGGACGTGTCTCAGTTTGTGACCGATGCATTTTGATTATTCAACTTGTCAACGTCCGTCAACAATTATACAGTTGTTGAGTTCTGTTTCATTTTCTCGTTCAGCGCGAGAACGTCTAACTTGTACAGCGTTTTCCCACTTTTGATTTCGAGCTGCGTAATAGCGTCTTTCATTTCGACGAGCTACGTTAAGTGAAATAATAGTCTCCTCGATGCGTTTCCTTTTTCGTTAGTGATTATTCGATTAGCGATGAATTGTCACTCGACAGCGAATAAGTGAGACACGTCTGGAAAGAAATACTTTTCCCCTCCGTTTTCCCCGTGACGGCGTATTCCCAACGCTCAAAAAATTCGCTCAAGAATATTGAGGAAGTCGCGTCTGGTAGACTGCACACATTTCCCGGATATTAGAAACGTATTCTCCGCGATGCCATTTCATCACGGAGATTTTAATGAGTTAGTGCTCCATTACTGTCTGAGGAAGCGTCTCCGTATCTGTTTCAACTCTCCCCCTGCCCCCTCTTTTCGGCGATGCCATCAGAATAACGCGCGATTTCTGCTGCCGTGCGAGGAGAAGCTTTCTCCGATATGATGATACGCGTGAAATCAAAGTTCCATTCGGTCGTGTTACTCGAGCAAGTCGGGCGATCGATCTTTTAAGAAGTTCTTCACCTCGCCGGCGTTGTTGTGTTCGTTCAAATTTTATACGTGTTATAATTTCGATGTGCAACATCGATGTGTTATTTTATCGTTCCTCTTCGTATATAATGTATTCTAGATATTTCATATTTCATGTTCTACAAATATACTGAGAACACTTACGAATTATCTGCTCCTCCGACAGGAAAACTTGTATTTTTATATTTTACTGTGCAAGCCCTATTCTCTTCTTTCATCTTTAAGAATATTTGTCTGTTCTCACCGGGACTTGCAACGTAAGAACATTTTTCGACAACGATCCAGGTTTCAGATTTAAAAGTTCCTTAATTTTCTCGATTTCTCATAAAGTCTGAGACTTGGTTTTTTTGAAATAAAGAAATTACTACCCTTTGATTGCAACGATGACCTTGCAATATATTGTCCAGTTCATCATCCTGGGTACTAGCGTGAAAATTTCACTTGACTGTGAAATTTCAGTTTCTTTTTTTTGTTTGCAATTTAAAAGTTACAAAAGGTTAAATAAAAGTAGTTTGGATAAACTCGTCGACGAACGAGATCCCCCATAGATTTCAATTCAATCAGTATCTGTATTATACGCGTTATGATATTTTTATTAAATCTTGTCACGTTAGAAACGCGATTTAAGGTGCTTACGCTTTAAACGCAAGCACGGAGTTTATCGTATCGCGTTCTTGCCTTTAGCATGGAATTCAATTTGAAAAAACGTCGACTCGACTTTTTCTCTAGAAAATTGCCTTTATACGGGGATTTTCTTTCGCGCAGATACTATTTCCATTTCTTCCTACATTTCGACCAGACGAATATTTTGGATTTAAATTTCTTCAGCCGTGAATTTTCAGCCGTATTCTCGCGAAACCACTTAAGTATTTTTAACTTCATTTGTGGCATAATTTTTTTTTTTTTCTTTTTCCGACGTGTAGATTATCTTGTGAATTCAATCCGCGACGTCTTACGAAAGATACATTTACCACAGCAGAGATTTAATCGTCCTCGATCCTAAACCGAGTGGTAATACTGAACTCCAATGATAATTCGCGATATACCTCGAACACACAAAGTGAGTTATTCCCCGCCTGCACAGGGCTCGAAGGTTGTTTAATTCGTCCCTGTCACGGTTTCTCTCTCGTCGGAGGTAGATTCTAATCCGTAATTTCAATCTCTCTCTCTCTCTTCGAAAGAAGTGCTGGTCCAGCCAAGCCAGGGAACCAGAGATAGATAGATAGATAGATAGATAGAGAGAGAGAGAGAGAGAGAGAGAGATGCAGGGTGAAAGAAAGCAAGAAAAGCGTGCGCGAAATACGAAAAGGAGAAAAGGAGAGAGGAGCAGAGCGAGGTCGGACAAAGACCTCGGGGTGATGCGAGCCGTGAATCAACGGACGATTCACAGCGGGACTCATTCCGCTTTCCTTTTATTCCCGAGACTTGTGGATTGATGGTATCGCTCGCAGATGGAAATGCGTGTAATTTTTATAACGCCTACGCCTCGCGATCGTCTGGAAATTCTAAAGGGGGTTCTTCCGCCCCGTTCGCTCGCGAACGACGCTAAACACCCCTGCTCGTCCAAGGTTAGTTATGCCTCGTCAATTTTCATACGTTGTTCATCCTTTGTCGCGATCTTTGGCCGCTTTTGTCTCTGCCAAATGACGATTTCAGCTGCCGCGCGTAACCTCTGTTAGGCTAGGGGACGCGCGCGAAATAATAAGCATTGTACGCGCGTATCTTTCGCGGTTCATGGTTTTCATTCCCATGGTGGGAATTTTGCTGATAGCTTTTTAAACATAGCTGCTGTCGTTGCAAAATCACTTGGAAATAACTTGCTCGTCGCACGAGCAACGATATATATACCTGTCGTATCGTGCGGTATTTTTGCAATTTCTGCTGACGGAAAAAAATTGCCACGCAATTTGCGATCGATCGCAACGAAAAAGTTTTTTCATTTCATCTTGCCTGTTATCAAAGTGTTGTTGTTATTACTGCCTCGACATAGTAATTATTCCTTTTATCCGGTAAATGTCGATCTATCGCTTGAAATATTATTATGTCTTTCTTCATTGCCAAGAGTGTATCAATCTATTTGGAAGGGGAACAGTATTGAAACACGCTAAACAATATCATCTCGAAGCTTAGAACGTTGCAATTCTCAGAATTAAATATTCTCAGGTTAAATTTTGGAACAGAGGGACGCGTTAAATACTTCGTAGCAGAGAAATCACTATGTTACATCGTAAAATCTTCCTCGAAGATACACGTTCCCTCGTGTATCGCGCGTGTTTGTCCAAACGTGACGTGAAAACGGGCCTAACTCGATTACTTAAAACCAAATTCTCCCTTTCTTCCTCCCCCCCCCCGAACAGAACAAACATACGTGCCTCGTTGTCGATCGATCTTCCACTCTCGTTCCCCTGCTGTATGTACCTGTTGAAGATTTACTACAAATTACTAAACGATAACGGCAGCGCTCATGCACTAACCCATGAAACACTTTTAATCGAGCAGCGCGAGTGCCAATTAAACCGAGCCACCCTCGTCCAGGTGGCGAACACCGGCCACCGGAAATACCAGCCACGCCTGTCCACGATCAACCAGCGAGATTCACATCGTTGACTCTGCGCGTCGTATCTACACGAACGTATATAAACGAACCTGGTTCCTCGAAGGGGGACCTCGGAACGCGGAAAAATGATTTTCCGCTTTCAATCGTGGCGCGTGGCAGCGATCGAAGCGAGCCAGGTAACGAAGTTCCGTTTAATCGATCAGCAGCAGCCGAGAGACTACTGGCGAACGGTTTAAGCGAAATTCCGAAATCGGCCGGTCGATCATTCCTATCTATCGCGAAATCATTTATACACAACCGGAATCAGCCGATTTTATCGACCGCCGGTTGGCGAATGTCACTTTTGCCATTCCTGTTGGATCTTCCGCTCCCCGTATTCTGCCTTTCAAACCCGTTGCTTCCACCTCTGCAACCCCTTCTCTCTCTGTCTTTCTCTTTCTCTCTGTCTCTCGTTTCCTCTCAGCCCGTCCCACGCTCTCGGTCAATACGACAAATCCGCCGGCAATAAAACACCGACTCGCGCGTTCTCGTTTCTCTTTTTTGGCATTTTTCTCCCCCCCCCCCACCGTCACCCCTTCTCACCCCCCGTTTCCTTTGTCTCTGTTCCTCTTTTTTAACCTCTCCCCACCTTTGTTCAGCCACGACCACCAGCACTAGCACCAGCACCAGCAGCACCCAACCTACTGCTCACCCCCATACTCACCCCCTCGCCGCGCTTTCGACTCTTGGTTCTCCGACTCTCTTTCGTTGCATTCGGTTCTCTTTTTCTCCTTTTTCGAAGCCTCGGTGTGTGCACGTATCGCAGAGCCCACCGTGTATGGATCGAGGCCGGTGGCCCAACAGCGAATAATAAATTATCGTCGCCCGGCAGCGCGCGTGCATCCGAATTTTCCGGCAGCTCCTCCCCCAACCCTCTCTCTTTCTCTCTCTCTCTCTCTCTTTTCGATCCTCTGTTTTCACCGTTTCTCTCCTTTCTTCTCCTCCTCTCTGCGCACATCATACATCTCTCTCTCTCTCTCTCTCCTCTTCTGGTCGGTTGTGTAGAAAATACCGCGGCGGATAATTCGAGCAGAATGAATAAAAAAAAAAAAAAGGGAAAAAAGAACATTTGGAAATAGTTGAGCAGAAGAGGGAGGCAGTGTCGATTGAATCGGGGTCGACGCGAAACGTTCGTGTTTTTTTTCTTTTTTTTTTTTTCTTTCCCCCGCTGAAACACACATACGCATTCGTTGTTTCTTTCTTTTTTTTTTCTCTCTCTCTCGTAAATTCCTTTTTTCCCTTTCGCGTTTCGTACAGTTGTACGTCGCGGTGCAACGCGTCGCGATAAGGACACTGATGGGGTTGCAGCGGTGTACGGTTATACCGTACCGGGTGAAATTTTGTCACGCATGGAAGCAGGGTGCATGCTTTTTGACGTTTACTGCCTTCGAACCCGCTACCGACGATATTGTAATACGTCGATAAAAATTCGTATTCATTTCTATTCCCGATTGTCGCGTTTGACAGCTGGTGCGTTATCTGCTGCTCGGACAGATTGTTGCTACGTATTAGCGTACGCGTGACAAATTGCGCCGTGAAACTTGCCAGAGTGTATTCTTATCGTTCGATCGCTATGTGAATGTATGACAACGGGTACACGAATGCAGCTATGATATAGTTACCGAAAATTACGAGGTTTACATTACGATTGATTTCACGATCGCGATTAATGCTCTATGCTCTTTGCTCATTTTTTTTAATTACGTTTAAAAGCACGGTATTTGGCCATTTGGTGAAATCTGTATTTCCTAATGCGTACAGTGTGTTTCGAATTGTAACGAAAAAGTATCAAGGTATAAAAAACGAACGAACGTAAGTAAACAGCGATTTTTCCCTTTCATTATTTTATCGTATGTTACAGTCTCGCGGTAATTATCCGTAGCTATTCACCATTCGTCTGTGTCTATGAGAAATATTGCAGGAAAATATTTTACAAATCGTGAGGTACATATTACATTTAACCAGACCGTGGATGTTTATACAAATGAAGCAAGTGCTATAAATAGAAATTTGTATCGTACATTGAATGATAATATTTATATATTTATACGCTTTATCCTTTTGAACTGGAATTAAATGCATGCTTATTTGCTTTTGTAGTTCATCATCTAATTATTAATGATTAAAATCTGAATTGGCAATTAAACATAGTGAAATGATAACGACAAAGGTATTCGTCTACCCGTGTTAAAAGCACCGTTTTCATCGTTTGAAAACGAGAATGTTAATTGTAAAATACCTCGTTGAGCTTAATGAAGATTCTTCGAAAGCGCAGAATTGGGTACAGAAACGAGAGACACAAAAGTCTAGGTATCTTGGAAATTAGTTTATCGTCGCCGACAGAACAAGATGGGATTCTTGAACAGTCGTGCAGCTCATTTATCTGGCTGCGAACAAGGGTTTCTACCCCCTTAATAGTTGTAGACTGGCTACCAAAGGAATACCGTTACACAGATCCTTGCGTTACCATTTTCACAATGTGTTTTACTCGTGTTTTGCTCTCCACGTGTCAACTATAGTCATTATGGTGTTAAGTCATCGTGAAAGTACCTGCTCCGAGAGAAAGAGTAGTTCGCCGCTTTGCGAATTTTCTTGACATAGAATGTTCGATCCAGTGATCCATTGAAAATGTTAATATTTGAAATAGTTGAACGATTGGTTTTCAGTTCAATTGTCGTTTTCTCTAACACTACCAAGGAACTACCAAGGCGGTTCAAAATGACTAATTCATAATTTTTGTTAACGAGAGATTCGAATGATTTTTCGGAAAATACATAAACGAAAGCTCGTGTATAAGCTCTTGTATTATGTTCGATTTTTCTATTTATTTTTTTTTTTCTCTTCAATGTTTTCGATGAAAATTCTGTATTTCAGTCCTTGATAGTTCTAGCGTTAATAAGTATTTACAATTCAATCTTTATCAGAATGTCATACGAATAACTTGCCAATTCATCGGCCGAGTATTTCTATAGTTTCAATAGAACGCATCGTTCCTTCTTATTACGTAAAAAAAATCTGAAAATATAACAATCGCGTAAGATTCGCGTTACTTGGGTAAAAAAAAAAAAAAAAAAAAAAAATCAGTAGCAAGTGTTTTATGTTCAAAGTCAGCTGTGGAGGTGATGTTACTCGGATATATAAATACGTAACTTACGCTATAGTGGTATAACAAATACTCAAATACCTCTACGTGGAATATCGACAGACGTTCAGAAACACATCTCTACCGAGCAAACAATTGCACAACCGGTGTCCTAATCTTACAGTTCCGAGTAATTAGTCGAACATCGTCCCACGTAACGCCGATCGCGTGTCGCAATCTTCTCGGGCATTTTGCGCAGCTTGTACAGCGTAATTCGTGTCGACTGATTCCATTAACGAGCCGATTACACGGCGAAAATATACGAGCGAAAGTCAAGCGACAGAAGCCTCCTTTCTCTCTCTTTCTTTTCTTTTTTCCACCTCTTCTGCACTCCCGGTGGATCCCGATCACGCGCGCGTAATATCGGCTCGCGACGTCGCGACAGGCGTCTCGTCATTAAGGCCGATCCACCAGAAGAACGCTCGGTCGGTGAACGAGCGGTCGCGCCACCTTGAAACGGCTGGCAATTCGGATCCGGCGGGCATGGCACAGTGTGCGCCTAATTGGTCAGATTTGTAATCGGCCACGGTCGAAGCGTCAGGTCGATTCGGCTTTGGCACTAGCAGCGTTTGCCCCAGCGTGGTGGCGCGGCTAGGGGTTGAAACACGACCGCGAACGTCCGACGAAGACACAACCGGCGCGCGTTCCACCGGACGAAAATAGGACGAAGATAGGACTAACTGGCCGCGTGCTCTCTAGATGGTACAGGTAAAACGACGAGGGATAGCGGCGACGAGGGTGAAACTGCAAAAGTGGAGGGGAGGGGAAATGGTGAAAGAAACGCGAGGGTAGGGGAAGAGAGGGATGTGTACAAGATGGTTCAGAAATGGTCGACGAAATTTTGACAGCTCGTTGGATAGATACAAGCTCGAACCTCGTGAGAGAGAGAGAGAGAAGATGGTAGTTGTAAATGAACCTCGTTCACGCGAGAGCCCTGGCGAGACGATGAATTTATGCAATAATTTTGCCAATATAGCGGTTTGTATAATTTGTGGAATTTGTACGTGGTGCGTCGAGTTGATTCGATTGGCGCGCGATTGGCTCGTTCAGTCGGGCAGCAAAGCAAAATTCTTCTCGGAATAAATGAAGCAGTGTCAACGAAGTGTCGTTCGCGTAGGAAACGGTATAATTCACATTCGCGTGAGCATCATTGAAAATCGACGCGTAACAGTGAAATGTTTCGCGGCGATGGTCCAAACGTTTCTGCGAGCATTGCTACGAAGGGAAAAAATGGATCGTTCCTTTTGCCCAAAGTTTCGTGGTCACGTGTCTCTGAAACGCCCAGTAGCGGCGAGAACAGAGACGAGAAACAGGCGAAGAGAGAAACAGATATCGTTTTCGATAGGAAAACGGAAACAGAGGCATAGTGAGGGAGGAAGAGAGGGAGCGGAGTCGAATTGGATAGCGTGAAGGGGAGAGAGATAGATATATAGCCGTGTGGCACAGATGTGTTTGAAACGTGGTACCACTACCAGGCCTACCCCCGAAATTTATACCCCGCACCCTTCGATCCCGACCGCCCACACTGGCCGTCCCCTATTTTACACATACACACACACATACACACACACACTGACGCGCATTTCCTAATCCGTGCTAATTTAATTGCTTCTCGTCATCGATGGCCATTAACCGAAATAGAATTGTCGGCAATATCGCCGGCCTGTACAAGGAGCAATTTCTGTAAACCCGCCCTCCCTCTCTCATCGAAACGTTGGACATTGTCTGAAGGTTACATCGAGGACACTGTTACAACAGTAAGTTTGGTTGATGGAAGGGATTTGGAAGTTTGGATAGAAATAGATGGACAGGATTAGACAGATAGGGGGTGTTGTAGAAACTCGCGTGGCATAATAAGTGGTCATTATAACAGATTCAGACAGTTGAATAGAGAGATGTTCTACGATCGTTTCAAAGACATTTGCTGCAGTTTTATTAAAATTTTTAAAACTATCGTAGAAATAATTATCCATTTTGTTTCATTGAAAGAAGTCAGAATCAGTTGTAGTGTTGAGTAATAGTTAAATAACGATAGCCGAAATCATTGATAGTCAAATAATGATTGAATAAACGATAGTTAGTTAACAAGACATTAAATTGAAATTTACAACGTTTCCAGACATCCAGATTAGATTGGAAGACGTTCAGAAATGTTGTAAGCATTATTCGATAGGTTCGACGTATTATGTAACTACGGGCAGAATGGAAATAAACCGTGTCACTCGTGAAAATGGTTATTCTCTGATGCAAAATACATGTTCTTAATAGGAAACAACCATACAAATTTTCGGAGGCAAGAAACTTGTCTCACTATGAGTTCTATTCTATCTTTTCTTAAAAACACTTTCCTACATTTTTTTTTGCATCTTTTTTCTTCTTGTCATAAAAAAAGATGTTTTTAAAACTTGTGATGTTTTACGATTTATATTCTAAAACATTCAAAATACATAAATACATGCATACATATGTATTTTCTAGAAAGATGTCCATGACTTATTATTTACTGTAATTATTTAACTACAACGAATTAAAATACCTTTGTACCCTTTCGATCCGAATTCTCTTAGAAATAATAAGCTAGACAGTATAGCCAATTTCAAGCTCGTAACATATAAAAAACATTTTCTCTTATAATCTTACAGAATTCACAGAATCATTTATTTACTTGGGATTAGAAACATTTATTGTCCCATCTGGATCTCGGAAAGGGTTAAAATAAATTTCCTTTTTTTTCACCACAGAAAGATGATAAATTCTTTCTGAATAATATAATATTTTAATCTCTTTTTTTGTTTTTTTTTTTTTTTTATCCTGATGGTATAATATTCACAATTCTTCGCACATGCACATACGTGTACATTTCTGGTCTCAAACAAGAGCCAGAATTTTGATCGATCGTACGAGTTCGAGCCAGAAATTTGCATTCGGTTTCGATGGACGTCGCGTTTAATATGAAAATAGAGATAAGTGGAGGCGTTAGCGCGTTGCAGGAATGAAACGATACCGTTTCCGGTTTTGCCCGGTTACCGCGCCAGTGTCATAAATTGGTGTCAGTCGATTGCACGGTTGCGAGGCCATCAGCGTCCAATAAATTTATGCGACAATTGATGCTGCCTGAACGTCTACGTTGAAGAGCCTTCACTCGAAATGTAATTGGTCGCACGCGACCGAACGCGCCAGTCGAATATGCCATTAATTGAAACGGAGTAGCGGGAACATCGTCGCGTTCTGTGTTCGTCGGGGTGGTACGGT
>WIUT01006170.1:0-13747 GCA_010645135.1 Tetragonula clypearis
TATATATAATTGTATTTGACATATCATTTGTAATATATTTGTGTTTGTATTTGTAATGTGTATTTATATTTTGCAATTATTGTAATTTTTGTATTATGTAATTGTACTATATTTATGAATATTATTTTGTATTTTGTATATTGTGAATATTATTATGTATAATTGTAATATATTGTGAATGTATTTGTATTTGATGTACGTCAATTGTAAAATATATGCATGTATTTGCACTTTTATGTAATTTTAATACAACGTTAAATTATACGCGAAATATACTTACACATGTTTAAATTACTCAAAAAATGTACATTATATGTATGTTATATGTATAATATTATACACATAATATGTATAATATACATATAATATACATTATATTGTATGTATATTATATAATGTATATTATACATATTATATGTATATTATATGTATATTAACTATGTATAATATTATATGTATGTTATATGTATGATATGTATATTATACGTTTCTATGTATTAAATGCATATATATTAAATTTTGAGTGAAATTTACATGTTTCAATACATTATACCTACATATATATTACACATATCTGTTGTTCAAATGCACATATACATTAAATTTTGCATGAAATGTATACGTTCAAATTATGCAGGAAATATATATCGCACGTACTATCACTTTTACGTAATTTTGAATGTACGTTATTTACACATTCAAAAATTTATTCACATTTTATACATTACATATGTAATTGTCCATAATCGTGTACACGTTATTATCATTATACGTACATAATTACACATGAAATATATATACGTTGTATACATTACACAATTATCCACTGTCATATATAATTTATTCACTTTACCTGCAAGACGTGTAAAATACCATTGAAAAGTACAGAATTGTAGCAAAACGTGGCAAAGAACGAACTTTTCGAAATCCGAAAGCTGGAGCTGGCTCGTCGTCCACGTAAATTCGATGGACAAAAAAAATTTACGAGAAGAAGCGAGATGTAAGTATAGAGAAAAGGGAGAAGGAAAAAATGGCCGCCTCCCTCTCGCCCTCTGCCAGGGCAGAGGGAGAAGCAACGGCCGTGGATTCAGTTTAAGCTCGCAAAACTGGAAAATAGTGGCTTGCGAGCGTTGGCAGCATTTCCTCGTAGATGCATAAATTCGGAGCCTAGCGATGTAACTAAGCTTGCAGCAAGAAAATTCGCTGGGGAATTTCGCCGACCGGGGCTTTCTCAACCCCTTTGTGGCTTTCGCAACATCGCGGAGACCGGGGGGCCAATAATTCCGCGGCGAAACTCTTTATTTTCTAATTTTCCCGCGCTCGCGTTGCATGACACTTTTCCCTCGCAATTTCCCCTATTCGGTCCTTTATTATCCCTCTAAATGGCATTCTCCAGCGCGACAAATATCTCTCACCGGCAATTTCACCGTGCAACGAATCTATTTTTCAAGACTGAATTTTTCCTCCCCAGTCAATTTTGAAGGGTCTCTGCAGCGTAATGAAGTTTGCTGCAAGCAATTTTTGCATATTTTTTTTTTTTTTTTTTTTGTATATCTTTTGCTGCACGTTTCACTTCTTTCGAAAGGGATGCGTGTCTTTCGTTTGACGTACAAGTAATAAAAAACAGCAACGATGAATGAAACATTGTCGACAATAAGTTTCAGATGTAACAGATACGTATAACTTTTTGTGAAAGAAGATCACAGAGAGATCAAGATTCACTTGGTGTCTCAGTTTCTACTTTGACAGTAGTGAGTTCATTTTTCCTCAAGATGGTTTTTCAACATTATATTATCTTTTTTCTTTTAAATTACTTCGTTGGAAAGAAAGTGAACTTGATGTTAATAAATTGGTAAAGCACTGTCGTCCTTTGGCGACACTTGCTACATTTTTTTAGGTTAGGTTCAGATTCAGGATAGGTTTAGGTTAGGTTAGGTATAGATTAGACTTACGTTAGGTTTCGGTTAGGTTGCGTAGTATGAAAGCAGAGAGATTTAACACTCCTTTAGTAGAGACAATAATGAAACACAGATAAATTAGCAAAGCACTGTCGTCCTTTGGCGACATTTGCCACATTTTTTTACGTTAGGTTAGGTTAGGCTCAGGTTTAAGTTAGGCTAGATTTAGATTAGATTAGGTAGCACTTCCCTAGTGGAGATAAGGATGAAACACAGATAAATTGGTAAAGCACTTATCGTCCTTTGGCGACACTTGCTACATTTTTTTTTTTTTTTTTTGATTAGGTTTAGATTAAGCTAGATTTGGACTAGATTTAGGTTAGGTTTCGGTTGCGTAGCATGAAAGGAGAGACGTTTAGCGCTCCCCTAGTGGAGACAAGAATGAAACACAGATAAATTGGTAAAGCACTGTCGTCCTTTGGCGACACTTGCCACATTTTTTTAGGTTAGGTTCGGGTTAGGCTCAGGTTTAGGTCAAGCTCCTTCCTCTCTCAGGTCTTCCTGTTTCTCTCGACCTTGCGAGGAATTCCCCTCCGCGGGAAGCGGAGACCTCCCGCAACGCGCGAAAAAAGAAAAACGAGTTTCGCGCCACTAGCCAAGCGACTGCCGGTAAAAAAGAGAGAGAGAGAGAGAGAGAAGAAGAAGAAAAAGCAAAATGATACTCATTAAGGGGGATCGCAAAAATCGTCGTACGACAAAACGTACGGGGAGAGAAATTGCACGATCACACCGCGCGAAACACACCGGCAAAAAGCAACGGTGAAGAATCTGCACCCGGCAGAAGCGAAACTTCCAAGTAACAGCTGCCGAGGACTTCCGTTTCACGGGGAAACCTTACGGCTCGACCTTAATGTCGACGAGTAAATAAGAAACGATCGATCCGCGTGACAAGCAGCCGATTTCCACCGGTTCGAACTCGTATCAAAAATCGTCGACGCTCGATCGTTAATGGCAGTCGGTCCTGTCTTTCGCGAAATCGCAGAAAAAACAAGACCGCCACCGGCGGAAACTGGTTTCATTTCGAAGTCTCTCCCTCTCTCTCTCCCTCTCTCTGTTTCTGTCTCCCTTTCTCTGTTTCTCTCTGTTCGCCGAATTAAAAACTCACCGGCCGCTTGGAAGGTTCCGGGCCCTGCCTGATGATCTCCAAGGGTGCGGGTATCGAGGGCCTGCCCAGATACCAGTCCTCCCGTGGATTGTAGTTGTCCAGAAGCTTCAACAGGCGTGGCACGTTCACGTAATTATCGTCGTCGAAGTGGCAGAACCACCTGAGAACAGAGCCAGTATATCGATTTAATGTTCCCCGCTTTCTTTCAAAAGTTCCATGCCGAGGGGACAGGCGTACACGAAATCGGGTCGACTGTAATCATCGGGTCTTACGCGGTGAAATTATGTTTTCGCATTCGTTTTTCCCTCTCGACAGAGACTATGTGGCCTGTCCGACAAATTTTAACCCGCTTAGATGCTTTTTCCTTTCGAAAAAATAAAAGAAATCTACGTAAACGAATTTCGTCGAAGAATTTAAAGTTACTGTTAAATAATAAATATATGAAATATCCGAAATAATAAATGAAACATGGTTAATAAATAATATATGAAGCGTTATATAATATTTTTATTATATTGCTTGATTATTTATTATTATTTAGGAATTAAATTATAAAAGTTCAAACGAATAATTTTTACAGAGATCATTTTATTATGACTGTAACATTTATTTCTTTCTGATCACAGTGAATGATCAATAAACGTTACACGATTTTTCTGTTGTTGCCGATAATGCTGCTGTTGCAGATAATCCGAATAATTATTTTCATTGAAATATCTTCTAAGATGATGGTTTCTCGACATAAACAAATGGTTTAAAAAAAAAAAAAAAAAGAAAAAGAACCGTCGGCTCAATCGATCAATGTGTTAAAAAATATACAAATTTCACTTGGAAAAACAGACTTAACCTTCAAACGCCTTCCACGCGTCCAGACTGAGAACACTTTTTCGGCGGGAATATTTAAAACGACAATTGAAACTTATTGGAACTATCATTGTGGAAGTTTGAATAAATAACTGCACACAATTTTATTATTTTATGACTGATTTCCGCAAGACTTTTGTTTTCTACAAGTGCTTACAAAATTAATATTAATTCTTGTTTGCACGGAAACATAATTGTAGAAATCTATTTATTTTTATTACTTTAATCGTTTAAATTATAATGATTTATATGTAGAATATTTTTACACGGCTATTCTAGCGTTAATAGACATTTTCATGTTTTTTTATATTAATACTCTGATATGTAATACGTTTTATAATCGTTAACCAACCAATGCCAACTATGTGTGTGTGTGTGTGTGTGTGTTGTACGCGTAAAATATGTCAAAGAACGTGAATTGATAATTATACCGATTAACATCCCTCTCGAAATCATTCAACTTTTTTGTCCGAAACATCCTCAGATACAATTGTCCCGAAGAGCAATTATTTCAGCTTTTCAGACGACTCGATCGGTAAAAAAGTTTCAACCCCAACGTCCGCCATGTTGAAATGATGAAAAATTCGCGCCTCGGCTGTACTGCACTGCATAATTGTTATTACAGATAAAGGGTGGATCCGATCGAACAACAGAGAGAGAGAGAGAGAGAGAGAGAAGGAAAAATCTTATCGTTCGCAGAGTGGCTGTGACATCGAAACGCAATCGCGAACAGACATTTCCCAGAAGGCGATCGCGTGGCGAGGGAGAGGGGCAAGCAGGGAGCATAAACGGCTCCGTACCGAGAGTGTACGATAGGCGAAATAAAATTCCTCTTCTAACGAACGGTTCTCGTTGCGGCGCGCCATTAGCGCTACCGGGTGGCCACAATCGCTCGATACGTACCTGCCCCGGCATCGTTAATACACCTGAATTCCAGCTTAATGGCGTACCTCGGCCAACCAACGGCTACACCACCAACGACAGAAACGACGCGACGCCTCGGTTCGTATGCGCCGACACGATCGTATCTACCGCGCCAACCGGAACGATAGTCTCCTCTCTCTCTCTCTCTCTCTCTCTCTCTCCTTCTTCGACCTTTTGGTCCCTGAAAATTCAATTACGAAGGAAAGTAATCGCCGGAAAATCGGCGATCGATTTCACCGATTAATGAGGTTTTCGTAAAAAAAGAGTTGGGCATTAATCGTTGAAAATTTGTTTATGAATAAGAGTAATCGTCAAGAAATCGGCGATCGATTCCATCGATTAATTGGGTTTTGTGCAAGCGAGATCATGTATTAATTTGGATACGAAGAAAATTTGATTGCGAAGAAAGATAATCGCCGAAAAATCGGCGATCGATTTCATCGATTAATGAGATTTGAAACAGAGTTGGACATTAATCATTGAAGACTTGATTACAAATAAGAGCAATCGTCAAAAAATCGACGATCGATTTCATCGATTAACTGGGTTTTGTGAAGCGAAATCATTAATTTGGATACGAAGAAAATTTGATTACGAAGAATGATAATCGCCAAAATAATCGGCGATCGATTTCATCGATTAATGAGATTTGAGACAGAGTTGGACATTGATCATTAAGAGCTTGACTACAAATAAGAGCAATCGTCAAAAAATCGGCAATCGATTTCATCGATTAATTGGGTTTCGTGCAAGCGAAATCGTGTATTAATTTGATTACGAAAATCGGCGATCGATTAACAATGGCAACTGTCAGTCGTTGATCAAAGTATTTAATTCATCAATAACGTTGATCAATTGATAGTTATCATATCACTGTACTGTACATCGAATATGATTATAATTTCACTTAAATACAGATGCTCGTTCGAAATTAAAATTCCTGAGTTTCGTCAATTCCTTTTCAAACGTCACGCGGCATATTGTTTCTATTCTATCGGTAATTGCATAAACTAATGGATATCCTGACTCCATTCGTCAATCATTAATCAGCTCTGATTGCTGATCAGTTCTGGTGAACCTCTAACCCAACCTCTGAAGTGATTAATCTTGCGAACGATCGATCGATGCAGAAAAGAGAGAAAAACATCAGAGTAAAGATCGTTCGAATTCGAGAAGAAGAGGAAGATCATCCGGTATATTCCGACATGATTTCCTCGAGGAATCGACGGCCCCCATTAATTCGACCTCTGAGGAAGCCGCGCCAATTCGATTCCCCCCGCCCCGGACAAAAACGAACGAGTCTTCGCACCTTCATTTTCTTCAGCTCCCCCTCTCTGCCCCCAACTACCTGTCTAATATATATGCAGATTACAGGTACAAGGTGCGCGCGAATTTTTACAGGTACACGCGGCGGCTCCGCTTCTTCCGCCATTTTGTAACGTTCGCTCCCTCGTTTTTTCTTCCAAATTGGCTGTCACCACATTTGGTAATGTCACTCACGCGCATAAAAAAGAAAAGAAACATGCAAACATATTTCGGTGAAAACGACTTTTTTGGACTTTTGTTTCTCAGGTGGGGAATGGTACATTTCGAGTGTTTGACTTTGGAGGTTAGAACCAGCTAAAAAGCGTGTACGCAAAATTCGTAGTAATGCTTTGCAATTTCGATGCATGTAATAAAATTAGTAAATTATAATATACATAATATGATAAAGCTTTATATACGAGTGACGAATATATATAAACGAATATATAATTATAAATTATATAAATGACGAATAATTTATTATAAATTATACATCATTTAAACTAGCTGTAACAATAAAATTAAAGAAGTATTTAATATCATTTAAAATTACAATATTCATAGTATAAGCTTTATCGTACAATTGTTATTGTATAATTTATTCTAAATTACACACAATTTAAACTAGTTTGTAATACAATGATATTAAAGGGAAATTTAATATCACTTGAAATTACAATATTTATATGTTGTATTTATTATATTTTGTACGCTTTATATTGTTGTACGAGTTTTTAAGAATATCTTTTTCTTCTTTCTTTTCTACAAAATAACCAATTAATCGGTAATTACAGTTCGAAGCTGACTTCACTCATAGTAATTCTCAGATCTTATTACAATTCTACATAACCTACATTGTCTAGGGATGTCTAGGGATTGTCTAGGGATTTGACTGATGTCGTAGGAGAATTTGTTAAAAATGGCGACCCCTCGTTAGGAAGTTTCACGGCGAGACAAGGTTTCGCGGTTGATCTTCAACGAGACGAAGCAGAGTTTCTCGGAGTGATTAGAAGCGTTTCGCGAAGTAGGCGAGTCATACGTGATGGAATGCGCGCGCGTGGGTGACCTCCTGGTTGTTAAAGAGATTCGGCACGCTGCTAGAAATTCGGGACGAAGGAGAGGATAAGGATTTTCACGCGTTCAACGGGAAATTCGAAGACAATCGCGTTCGTTTACTTGAAAAATTTTGCACGCCTCTTTCACTTCGCGCGTTGCTTGCAAAAAAAGAAAAAAAACAGTGCTCTTTCACTTCAAGTTACAAGAAAAAACGCTGATTCGTGAATACCTTGTATGTATCTACAGCTACTCGCGTTGACATTCGAGAATAAAATTGAAACTGCAATTTCACAATTTCGTAAAATCGATAAATCTCGGGTTTGAAGTTTGACGCGTCCACTTTCAAGAAACACTACTTTCGTCCACTTTCGGGAGAAATTTTTCAAAAGTTTCTACATGCTGCGACAATTTATAGCACTCGCGCGATGTAAAAAAAAATTTCACGATAAAATGACGTACTTTTATTTAAAGGCCGAGGCTTCCGAGTCGAGCTCAGATTTATATCGTCAGTGCGATATTGTTTTTCGAAATTGTAACAGCAGAGTAACTATTGTATTTCAAAAAATGTAATTCCGATTCGTTACTATTGAGTGCCATCCAGTGGTAGCCATCTGTCTCGTTAAAATTTTCCCAGTATCGTATCTGTGGATAATTTGAGAAAATTTCGAAAAAGGGAAAACTTGAATTTTAATTGCCATCGAGTGGTATATCCATCTTGTTAAAATTTTCTCAAAAACATTACACCTCGACAGATGAATATCAAAATCGAAAGGAAAATTCAATTTTCATTCGCCTGATTCTTCGCAATAGTTCGAAATAGTTCGAAGAAGAAGAAAAAAAAAACGAAAAAAAAAAAAAAAAAAATGAAAGGAACAGAGAAACGAGAAACGAATCCGCTGGAGAGAAACAGGATGATGAGTCGGAACGAGCCCTTGAAAATAAACGCAGTCCGCCCACTGGCAACGTGCGTGCGCGAAAGCAACGAGCCGGCAAATTGGCATCGAAACACGGCCGGAAGCTTAATGAGTCGTGGGTGTGCCCGACTCGTTAATTACCGTGTAAAACGACCGCGGCAGGCTCTGCCCCCGCGCGTAAACGACGCGCAAACTTGACCGAATTACCGTTTCTCGCCAGAGGTCTCTCTCTCTCTCTCTCTCTCTCTCTCTCTCTCACGCGATTCACCAGTTGGGCAAAACCGTAATCCGATTAATGATTAACGTGATGTTAATCGTGATTGCCACAACAATCAGTAAAACCATTGGCACAACGAATGAGGGTGACAATCGAAATCGTTGCGATCATAGGTTGACGATTCATCGAATAATCGATGACCGTTGAAAATTATCTTGATTGTATAGGGAGTTTATTTCTATCTCTCAACAACAATGTGTATACTCTAATAATACGTAAAAACTATTGCTATTGCTATTGCATTGTGATATACATATGTAGTATAATGGTACTACGTAATGTAACTATACAATATGGTATATGATATATGATATAATAATACTATATTTAATACTATTACATATAATAATGCTATATTTAATATTACTATATCTTTATATAATATGATACAATAAATATATATAATAATACTGTATTTAATATTACTATATTATTATACTATACATAGTATAGTAACATAGTAATATATATAATATAATATAATATAATATAGTAATATAATAATAATATGTTAATATAGTAATATATATATATAATATAAACTATACTATATGGTATATAATATATGATATAATTACACTATATTTAATACTATCACATATAATAATACTATATTTAATATTACTATATCTTTATATAATATGATACAATAAATATATATAATAATACTATATTTAATATTACTACATTATTATACTATATATAAATATAGTTATAAATTACTATACTGTCAATATACATTATATAATAACATTAATATAATGTATATTAACATTAATGTAATATATTACATATATATTATATATATATATAAAATATATATCAAAAGGTCTCAATAAATTATCATTTATCATCATTTATCATCATTCATCATTCATCATTCATCATTTATTGGAGTAATGACTTATAAACTATTATCATTATTTATTATTTACTATTAGCCAAGTTATTTTGTCCATCTCTAATGTCCCTCACACGTTCACGTTCTCGTTGGTTAGAATAATTTAGTGGCGCCTCCTAAAGCTCACTCGAGGAAAATATTGGCACGTGGAGAAGTTTGGCGCCACCGTGACTCGAGGGGTTCACGATTTGAATAATTACCGATCCACGGTCATAATTTGCTAGCAACGTTGTTGTAAATAAATCAGGATTACTGATTTATTTACTCCGACAATGTGTGATTGATCAATGATCGAGTTTGGCAACTGATTGCAAAGAAACGATCACAAAGTAACTGATTCTATATATATATATATATATGTATAGCTGAGATCTGCTCGATTATGCTGCCGATCGCAACACGTTTCCCTGTCGAGCAACCGATCGTGCGTGAATAAACGACACGACGTTGGTGGATGGTGGCAAAAATTCTTGCGGGCAGCCGTACGACTCTTTTTAGAGCAGGTGCGTTTATATCGTGATCGAGCCACGATCATTCCACTTCTTCGCAGCGTGTACCGATCGGCGTTGAGCATCGCTCGAGCACCGAGTAAAACAAACCGAACCGAGGTTTTCATTTCGATAGTGGCATGAATTTAACAATAAGAATCTGAAATTCTTAGAAAGAATCGATGAATCACATTGCGGCAAACGTTTGTGCGAAATTATTTGCACAATGTAGTTAACAATACAATAATAATACAACGACAATGTAATCGGGATGGCGTCAATTGTTTCTAGGTCAAATTCTTTCTACTTCAAAGACAACAAAGTGACACGTTGTTCCTTGTAAGAATTTCAGATTCTTGTTGATATTGTTGCACGAGTCGTTTATTGGAAATAATTGCCCGAATAATTGTGCGAACTAATAGGTAGTGAAATTTATTTGTATTTGCAAATTACGCAAATCTTGCCATTTACTTTCATGAATATGTTATAACTATAGTGTAAACTTTGATAAATATACTGAAAGTCTATAGTGTAGCTATATGCTATAAACTTTTTGTAAACATACTGTACTATAAACTTTTACGAATATACTGTACTATAAGCTTTTATGAATATACTATACTATATGACTATACCATAAACCTTCATAAATATATTGTACTATACTAGTACAATAGCGTAGTACAATAATATAGTACTATACTAGTACAATAGCATAATACAATAGTATAGTACTATACTAGTACAATAGGATAGTACTGTACTAGTGCAATAGTATAGTACAATATACATATAAATATATTGTAGTATACTATAAACTTTTATAAATATAAATATACTGTAAAAATAGATTTTGCCATATGCCATTTCATACACTATAAACTTTTATAAATATTACTGTACTATATAACTATATTGTAAACTTTCATAAATATACTGTACTATATAACTATATTATAAACTTCTACAAATATACTGTAAAAACCGATTCCGCTATACATCATTTACCTTAATAAATATATTACAAAATAACTATACTACAAACTTTTATAAACACTGTATACAAATATACTGCACTATATAACTATACCATGAACTTTTATCAGTATACTGTAATAACAGATTTCGCCATGTATCGTTTACTTTCGCAAGTGTCTACTGTATCTTTACTCCGATTTTACTTTCATATAAAAAAATATAGTATAAGGAGAATTAATTTCACATTCGAAGTGAAACGAATTGCGCAAATACGTGATACGATCGAGAAGAGGTTGAAATAAACGTGTAACTGGACCGACTACGATAATACGCGCGTAAGTGACTGTAACACACACACTGTAGATGTCGCGGACAGCTCTTAAACTCTCATACTAATTTGCGGCATTTATTATCAGAATTAAATTCCGCTTTTATTGGCTCTCACTCTCTTTCTCTCGACTCGTTTGTAAAAGAACACCACAGGCGTATCTTGAATCTGCTCGTTGAATTTGCTCGCCCCAGAGGATTCCACTTTACGCGGTGTAATATATTTAATTGAAATTACTCGGCTAACAGATTGAGGCACGTAATTTTCATAAAATCTCGCATTTGTTCTTCTCTTTGTTTGAAACTTCGTCCCCTTTTTGCACTCGGCGATTCTCTCTTTCGAATTGAGAAATAATTTTAAGAGAAGTAACGAAAGAGCGAAATTCCACGTCGGATGAAACGATATTTTATTGATTATACTCATTTCGAGGCTGATTCGTCTCGAGCGATAATTCGTAATAAGTAAATTTTTGAAATAACGTTCCTCGGTGTTTGGTGAAACAATGAATTTTCAGTTAATAATATGCAGCTCACTTGATCGATTAAAGGAATCCGACGCCGTGCAAATAATTGGGAAAATATAATAAAGAACTGAGAAAATGATGTACGTTCGACGAGTGAAAATAAACATTCAAAATAAATATCAATGAAATCAAAATATCAAATCAAATGGGGGGAAAAAAGGGAAGAAATAATCAATGAAGATCAAAATGAAAGTCAAATATATAATTTATTAATTATTGTAGTATTTATTTGTTGTTTTTTTTTTGTTAAAATTTTGAGCTATTCGTATACACACAATGCAATACTAGTGTACACAATGATTACGCAACAATGATTATGACGATTCTGCACGCGTGGATCTATATTATAATGTTTACATCTCGAATAATGTTAACAGTTAGTTTTATCATTTAATTATTTACAGTTTCACGCGTCCAATCAAATGTTGAAACTTAATACGTGAAAATTACGTGAAATAGACACATTCATACTGAATGTCCAGAAACATAAAGTCGCTGTTAAAACTCTTTGTCCTCGAAGCTTCGAATCTTTCTCTAAATAGAAGATTGTGTCGTAGAGTTTTCATCGTGTCCGAAGAGAAATTTCACGCTTTGAAATTCGAATTTTCCGCGTCAGTTCCGTAAATCTCATAAATTCACAATTTTCTCTAAACTCATCAATAATAATCAGTAACAATTAAATCGAATTTTCCGCGCCATTCCCCATTCACTCATAATTCAATAACAATAATTAATAATCAATATAACTCGACAATTCGATTGTTATACAATTGACGATTAATAATAATCATTTCATCTAAATTCATCGATAATAATTAATAAATTCATCGCGAAATAATTCTACAAATTTTCCACAAGTTTTCCAATTAGGGCTCTAGATTGCAACCTTGCCCGCCAGACGGTACTTATTACACCTGGCCTTTAAAAAAAAAAAAAAAAAAAAAAAAAAAGAGGATCGGAGTCGCGATCACGATGCGTGAAGAACGAGCGAACGCAACCCCCTCCCCCCCCCCCGCATAGGCGTTTTATCGTTTCGCAATAACTCTCCCCCCTATCCCCCACACCCCTCTGGAGAAGTGTCCACCAGAAGGAGGAACCTGGAGGGACGTACACCGTGGGAAACCCCCCGGCGTTAACAACGCGTGTCAATGGCCCTGTAAAAAGGGCGAAACGCTCGGCCACGCGTGCACCGAGACACGTGCTCGCTTCTGTGCTTCATTTTCGGCGCGCAGAGCGTGTGCAAACACAGGGGGTGGAGAAGAGTAAACGGACTCTGGTGAACTGCGCCGGCGGTGAACTGCCACTTTTGTGGGAATTGTTCACCACTGGATCTCCCATCGAAACGACACCGGGCGCTGTCTCTCGACTTTCCTCGAGTGTGACGAAGTCGACGCACGATGAAATGGAAATGAGGTGAGGGGGATGGGGTAGAGAGCTCCAGATGGCGCTTCGATCGGCGTGGCTTGTTTCTTTCAAATTGTCTAATTTCTCTTTTTCCTTTTTTTTTTTTCTTTTCTTTTTCCCGAGAAGATTGTATCATATCATAAAATATACATTATGAATAGATACCTGTTACATCATTGTAATATTGTGTCTATGTAATATAATGTATATTGTATTATGTTATATAAATTGTATTTATCGTATATATTATACAATTGTATTATATTATATTATATTAATTATATTACAATTGTATTGTATCATATAAATTGTATTTATACAATTGTATTGTATCATATAAATTGTATTTATATAATTGTATTGTAAATTATATTATACTGTATTGTATTGTATTTTAAATTGCATTATATTATGTAAATTGTAAATTTATACAATTGTATTGTAAATTGTATTTATATTACATTGAATTTATTATATCGTATTATATTGTCATATAACATCCATATAATATTGTATTTATACTATTGTATAATACTGATATATCATATCAATATATAATACTGTACTCGTATTTATATTTTGTATGTATTACATATACTATATTCACATATATTTATGTGCAGTTTAAATGTACATATATTTATATTTATTTTTATACGCATTATATTTGTATTATATCTATATTTTGCACATGTACACACAATTTCTTTTTGCACATATAT